>JAOVYW010004957.1:0-12664 GCA_025775045.1 Hiodon tergisus | reverse complement strand
CCCCCCCCCCCCCCCCCCCGTCTCTATCTCCTGTTTTATATCTCCACTGCCATTTCTTCTACACGTATATATCCACATAATCTCTTATGTTAGGCATAACAATCACAAACATAATTCAAACATGAATAAAACATCATATATATATTATTAGATATTAATAATGAATTACCAAATCAATCAACCAATCCATACTTGCATCAATCAATATATTAATTATAGTATCGTGCATATATTCACTTTGATTGCCATTTATACTGCACTATTCTGTATACTTACTACAAAATGTATCATATATAGCATATAATAATTCATTTATTATTGGAAAAACAGTGGTCCCTGAGTGCATTTGGCAAAGAAGTCAGAATTCCACATGTTAAACCGGATCAGATTGAGGTTCATGGATGTCCGAAAGTTATTATTATTTAAATTCAATTCAAGTTGTTATTAATTTAATGTTTAAATGCATAAAATAAATTATTGGGATAATTTTTGGAAATTGTAGCAAAATTACGAGTGGTATGATGGATGAGCTGTGGGAGTCAGTAGCGAGGCCTTGACGTGCCGCACATTCTGTGGGAGACAGGATTGTTTAGGGCCTATCGGTTTCCATGGTCCCGCTCTTTAAGCGCACCCCAGCCTACACATCACACTATGTTAAGTTCTTCTGAGATGGTATGTAATTTGGCATAACGGTTATGATGCGAGACTCCATATTGATCCTGTGTTGGTGTGGTTATCTCATTCCTAATAAACTCTGTGGGACTACTAATGCTCTACACTGTAAACCGCCCAACTCTATGACTTCAATTCACCATCTAAAATTAATGGTTTCTGCACATGTCGACTTTTCCTTTCAACAGCCACATCAATCCATTGTTAGGTTTGACCTCCCACATCCCATCACCCATTTTCTGCATTTTCTACAGAGAATTACACTACTGTAATCCAGGCTCCAGCGCTCTGCCCTCCAACACCACAAACTTCATCACTTACATGACTGTCTGATCTAGTGGATGGCCTTTTGCTTGTCGTTGGATGGTCTGCTTGGTCCTCTGTGCTCTTCCGTTGGCCTGGCAAGTGACAGTCTTCGCTCTGCGTCCAGCTGAAGTGATGACCCAAGCTCCATGCTAATCCTTTTTAATGGTGCTGGAGGATTCCCCCATGGCACAGAAAGCAGTACTGGCTACTAAGTAAGTTTTCAAAACCAAAACCAAAACTCACCTAAAACTGCATCAGAATGAAATTTACAGAGGAATTCCTTCATAAAGCTTTAACCTCAATAAGAGAGGAAAAAATAATGGTAACCTAAATGCAATAATGGCCATGCAGGATTTTGTTTCTTCACAATTTGACACATGAAAGGGAGACAGATTCTCTGCTTATTCTGGCTTTGGAGGCAAAAGCTTGAGCTATGAAGAAAACCAACATGGGTACACAACCAGGTCAGGATTGGACACAAATGCAACTCCCCTTGCACCTAAAGTTCAAATTACATGTCATAGAAAAACACAATATGAGCTTTAAAATCACACATTTCAACCTTCTATGGGGCTATGGGGCACAGGTCCCACTTATTAACATACAGAGCCAGGATTTGTGAAGATTGGGGATATATTGTTTACATGCTAATCTTGTCAATATCTCTTCTACTGTTGAAACTAAACAATAATTTTAAAATACCCGAGTGAAACTGCTCTGAATAATGCCATTAGCTTCGTTAACAGCTAATTTACAATTTTACCTTTTATGCATGCATAAGAAATGCTTTTTACAATGAAATGACTCTGCGTTATCAAAATTATTATCAACACGGTTGTTATGGGTTTTATGGGTCTTTCATATTTTGGCTTTCGTTTTCTGTAAATGGACATTTTTCTGTAAGTCCATCAGCCTCTTGCTGGGGCTATTGATGGGAGTGAGATATCGGACCAACCAAATTCACTGGTATGAAAGCTATGATGTCCCGTTTTGACATCATCGGGTTGTTGGACGAGAAGCTACATCGTCATAACAGGGGTTAATTCCACACTGAAGTGGGAAAAAAAACGAAAAAAAACCCCACCAACATCTCCATAATTTCACTTCTGAATTAATTCCCTTGCTTCACCCAAAAAAGAAAATATATTAACCATTTTATGTATGCAATAGCAAAAACATACACCTCCTGTTAAATGTATTTTCTTCTCATTTGTTTTTTATTCTGGGCCCCAACGCCATAAGTCTTTGTAGTGAACAAGGAGATCAAAGCATCAGGGATACCAAGAAAAACTCACACACATGAATCCACTGAAGCAAAAGTGCTACATAACGCTTTTTTCTCCATAATTTAAGAAATGCTCTTATGCTTTCGCCCATATTAACCCAATCAGGTAACAAAGTAAAAGCACCTTTCAAGTACCAAGAGTTTAGAACACTCCTAGCTATTGACCATTGTATTTTTTCTTCATTCAATATATTAATCTTCATATAATAAATATAAATAATATCTAGTAATTACCACGGTCATAAGTCATAAGGTCATAAAATAAGGGCATTAGGTAAAGGGGCTCAACCAGTGCAACGTGTTTTACGAACTGAAATCGCCTAGATTTCCGGGTTTATTTTACCCACTCTTTTTTTATTCTTCTTTAATTGCGGAAGGAGTCCCCTAGTCGCAAGAGGTTCTCCATCTAGATAGTGACCTAAAACAGTCCTTTCTAAAACAGTAATATAGAAATTTCGACAGACAAAACTAAAAACATTGATACTGCTGTCGTTAGGTACACCGAATTACCTTATATTTCAATAGAAAGGATACACATTGAGGGAGCCTGGAATGGGTAACCCCTTCTGTTTAAATACTGTTATCGCTGGTTTCGATAAAGTTGCGGCTTTTAAGACTTTACGTAATTTTGGTAATTCAAATAGTCAAATAACTTAATTACCAAAATTACGAAAGGCCTTAGTACTCAACCGCGTCGATTAACTGATAAATAATTGTAACGAACGTTTTAATGTTCGGGTTTATTTTCTGTAAATATATATTCCAGAAGGGAACAGTTACGCATCTAGAAGCGGTGAATGAGGCTCCTTACTGGACCAAACTTCAACTCTCGCACACACTATTGAAACACTTTCGCATGCCCATACGAATACGTCTCGCCCACACATATAAAAACATTCCGCACACATAAATGGTAACACATACAGTTATATTATACTAAAGGATAGGAGACCATGGCAGTCGGTGAGGAAAAAATTAAACAACATTTAACATTTGATTCAGATTAATTCAACATGGATGATAGTACACTAGGCCCAGCATCAGGCCTTTATTGAACGTTACATAAACAAATTCCCCATGTTGTGAAAGCAGGCTGTAGAGTTGGCTTCTGAATAATTCACTCCCCGTTTTACCAAGATAAATTCATTCAACATAATCCAAATAATAGTTGGAAAAACCAACCATTTCATTCTTTTTAATTTAGTGCTAACTGGATAGTAATTTAGTATCTGTTCAGTTGTATACCAATCTGCTGTTCATTTTCTCTTTGAGGATTCATGGGTCTGCATACCATTTTGTGTGTAGTGTGACTTTATATTATATCAAGAGTTACACCGGCTAACTAATTTTAGCAATACCATCCATCCATCTTCAAAACCACTTATCCTGGTGAGGGTCACAGGGACACCAGGCAAGGCAGGGATACACCCAGGACAAGACACCAGGCAAGGCAGGCATACACCCAGGACAAGACACCAGGCAAGGCAGGCATACACCCAGGACAAGACACCAGGTAAGGCAGGGATACACCCAGGACAGGACACCAGGCAACAGACACAGACACAGACACACGGCAATTTAACATGGCCGATGAACCTAACCCACAAGTCTTTGGATGGTGGGAGGAAACAAGAGGGCCCGGAGGAAACCCATGCGGACACAGGGAGAACTTTCAGACTCCACACAGACAGGCACCCCAAGCTGGGACCCAAACCCCGGACTCCTGGTGCTGTGAGGCAGCAGCGCTAACCACCGTGCCGCCATGCTGCCCTCATTTTAACAATGAATAACCGAAAAACTTCACTTGGAATTTATTTAAACCTACCTGGAAGTCGGGACCAATTGGTTATTTTATGTACCCAGTACTTCCCAATTTTTTCTTGTTTCAAAAATCAGTAAAATTATATATTTTTTAAAGGACTATTTCAAAATTCCAAATCACGCAACTCCACAAATTTACTCCCAGCGGTTTGGCAGATGGAATCTAGCAATTCCCACCAAGGGTTGTTTTACGTCTGGCATGAATAGGTTCCATAGGTAAGACCTACAATGAAAGTGCCTACAATGTCCACGCGAGCGTCAGAATTGGACCTTGGAGCAGTGGGGACTCCTGGTCCAATGAGTACTGAGACGTCAATTTGACATGTGCCACCTACCTAAACATCTTTGCAGACCAGGTACACCCCTTCATGGCAATGGTATTCCCTGGTGGCAGTGGCTTCTTTCAACAGGATAATGCGCCCTGCCACACTGCACACATTGTTCGGGAATGGTTTGAGGAATACGATGAAGCATTCAAGGGGTTGCCCTGGCCTCCAAATTCCCCAGATCGCAATCCGACTGAGCATCTGTGGGATGTGCTGGACCAAGTCTGATCCACGGCAGCTCCACCTCTCAACCATGCCTCGGCGAGTCGGCACGCGGAGGACCAACAGCATGTTAGGCAGCTGGTCAAAATGCTTTGGCTCATCAGTGTACATATACGCACATATACATATACATATATTTCCAGTAGTCCAAAGTGAACAGAAAACGTGGGGGAAAAGAGCAAATATTTGAGTGACTGCGACCTCTATGGACCAACTGGGGAATTGCTTTGTAAGGAAATTACACCACTACAGCAATGCTGTCTTCACTATGACGACTGCCTGGTGGCCCCGCTCTGCAAGGCAATTAAATGTGCTATGGCGATAAACGTTGTCTAAATGCATCTAAATTAAGAGGCAGTGGAAGGGAGAGACTTTAAATTATGGATGAATAATAAACACTCCTGTATTGTATAGAGAAAGTTATCTAAATAACATCAGAAATGGATGCTGATATGTTGTTTCGGTTGGATGAGATAGAATCAGCTGATAGTTTTAACCGGTATTCGTTATGTACCGATATGACAGAACAATGAACAATAGCAGTGTCAGCAAATTTACTGAAAGAACCACATTTATCAAAGGACACTGTATTTACTTTAATTTCCACACAATTGAATGCTCTCACGAAACGTCTATCTAGTGGAAGTAGTTTGAATGATCAGTGATTGTAAATAAATCACTGCCTTCACTTGGTAGTTGTAACTGTGTCTATGGGACCTTATCCCTTATCCACTGTGAGGGGATGTTTTTCTTCACTGCAATGGTACGGGTGGTAAAAAGTCTCCTATAACATGTATACTAGGTAGACTTAACAGCAAAGAAACTGCATTCAGCTCTAGCTCAACCTTTTCAATTTCAAAAAGTAAGAAGTACTGCTTTGGCAGTTGATATTTCTCAACCACCTGTTCAAATTACATTAGAATATTTTCAATCTAAAAATTCTTAAGTCTATCTAACTCCCTATCAAGCCAAAGGTTAAAGCCACTATCAACCATGATACCCATTCCTTGAGCGTATTAACCTTAATGGGATTATCACACCGGTCTTTCACGACTTTGAAGCTTCTGAAAAATAAAAGACCCTGCAAAAGGTGTTTAAAAAAAACAAACAAGGCTTCAATATCTAACAAAACTGAGGAGTCGTCATTTTTGATCCAATACAAAATATACCTTGAGTGGGCACACCACTGATTAAACTAAATGTTGGGCAAATCTGCCTACCATACAAAGGATTGGGATCCTTTGGATGGGGTATAGTTGTCAGGGTAAAATATTACTGCCTTGACCCACCCCGAAACCAGAAGTGTTCCATTGCTTTGGATTGTGACTTATTGTGTCAAATAAGGAAACAAAATTTGCCTTACACATTTGCTGGAATTTTGGCGTTACAAACATACCTGAATATACAAAATTAGGGGAAGGTGATTGGTACCGAGCTAGAGCTGCCCAGTGGCATAGCCTTTGATTTGGACTGATTAATCTAGTAACCTGAGAATACACAGACTAAAGCCTCAGGACTAGAAATAAATATCAGAACATCATAAGAACATTAATTTTACGTTGAATGTCACCAACAAGCTGACCTTGTATCAACGGTACCATTCTAATGACCTTAGCCAATGGCTACAGAAGCCATTTGACCATAACCCTGTAGAAAGCACAGAGATCTCAGAGTTGTCATACAGAACCTTAATCAATTTTTATAAAGTTGTCACCAAGGCCAGATTAAAATTGGTAAAATCCACATGGTCAAATGCTTTATCAACACCTAAGGAAAGCACAAGACCATATTCACCACCTGTGGTTGTTAAGACTGAATAACGTTAATGAGCCATCTGACAAGGATCTGTTACAAGGATTTGCTGCCCTCTTTTGTCTGGGATTGATTAACCGCAAAACATCTCTGGTTAATGTAATCACAAGAGGCCATAAGAGACCAGGAAACTGATGGTTTCTGAGTTTTTATTTGTGGCTTTGTTTTTTTAATAGATTAGCAATTTTATCTAGACGATTACGGGCCTCCTGAAATAAAGATATATTTTTTTCCTCCGACACCAGGACTATTACTTATATTTACATTTTTTCTACACTATAATTTATATAACTTTTGTGGCCTTGCTTAAAACGAACTCAAAACCGCGATTCTCTCAGTCCGTATTGTGAGAAAAAGATTTAATATTTAATTATGTGATCATCAAAATACTTTTTGATTGGGCGGTGATTTTATTCTAGTTCCTTCACTGGCCAATGGCTGCGAACCGTTGTTTTTGTAATGCTGCGGTTCACAGATAAAACCGGCAATCTACGAACAAGAGACTTTCTGGAGCTTAAGACGGTGCTTGCATTGATATTCGGAGCACCCCGAGCGACCAGCAGCCACCTGAAAACCAACGAGTTTTAGTAAGGGGAACGAGACTATTCCAGGTTTTCCGCGGCACTCTCAGGTATGACTCTATTGTCATAGACGAGCGTCATGAATTGCATTGAGAGTATTTTTCTAATTTCAGTACAAATCTAACTGAATAGGTTTCCTTTAACATTCCGTCTGTGTAGTTGCCAAACTACTTCAGAGTTTTCGTACTAGTTGATGGAAGTGAAACATACTCTCTGTATTTTGGGAATATGTTTATTTATTTTGAGCGTTCAAAAAAGTAGCTCGGTATAACCTATACCTTACCTACAGGCACGTATTGTATAGTGTTACTGTTACTGACTTATAAAGAAGATTGATATTAGGATCCCTATATATCCAGATAACACTTTCTACTTTCTAAAAAAAAAGAGGAAAGAAAGTTAGATTTAAATGCGGTTCTCATTCTTTACCGTGTGTTTCGTTAATCGCAGCTTTTTAAATAAAAACCCATCGCATGAAGACAGTATGCTCTATATAATTGTATTAGTATTTTAAAATCAATATAGGATGAACGCTGATAATGATCAATTCATAAATGCGTAAAAAAATGGTGCAGTTTCGTTCGTGTGTGTGTGTGTGTGTGTGTGTGTGTGTGTGTGTATGTTTGAACTGATGTTAGACTCCAAATTAAATACCCACAAAGGACCACAAAGCAAGGCAGAAAGAAGGGCAGGAAAGAACAGAAGAAGTAAGTACTGACACAATGTAAAAATTACATGACATTGATTTACTGTATTTACTACAGTATTTTATTGATTTACTATTTACTGTGTATTAACTGGTTATTAACTGGTTATTAACTGGGTATTTACTGTGTATTAACTGGTTATTAACTGGTTATTAACTGGGTATTTACTGGTTATTAACTGGGTATTTTCTGTATCTGTTCCTTTTTTCCAGCAGCTGAAAGCGTCCATCACCTTCACGTCTGCTCCCTGCTCGGACTCTCTGCGTTTTGGCCATGGCTCCTTCCTTGGCTACGGCGTTTTCCCGCCGCTGGTGGATGGCGGTGACAGCGGTGGTGGAGAACCTGCTGTTCTCTGCTGTTCTGCTGGGCTGGGGCTCCCTGCTCATTATGCTCAAGTCAGAAGGCTTCTACTCCTACCTCTGCCAGGAACCAGGTGAGGATGGGCATGGCGGGTCGGAGGGGAGATGGGTGGGATGGGGCTTTGGGGATGCTACAGACTTGGAACGCTGTGACACTGTATAAAGTGTGGGGTGTTAGTGAGTATAGCAATGGTCCTAAGAGTGGTCCACAACAAACCCCAAACTCTCTGCTTATGTTTTAACGCAGGTAAAACTCTGGAGCAATCTTTGATTATAAAAATGCTATTTTCTGCGTAATTGTCCCTGATAACCTCACTGTAAGTACTTAATGCACAGTTCAGGTGGATATCTACTAAAACCCATCCCTCACCTTAGAGCTCTCTGAACAAATCTACCATCAAACAAGGGATATTCTCTCCCAGTAATGGAGAACAGGATGTACTGTCACTTTCCACTCTCCAAGCCCACAGGAACACGTGCTGGTTGGAGAGGACTTTAGATATGGCCAGAGATTTACTGGCAAGCGATAAAGTCCACCCATAAACAGGGTTCAGCCAAGGAGAAGCTTCTCTAAAGTAAAGGAAATGTTTCCCCAAGTTAGAGCCGGGGACTCAGCAGAAAGAGCGGAGCCCTTTGGACCTGTGCAGTCCCTCTCAACCGCCACCTGTTCCTGATGTGAGCCGACCTGGCAAACAGACCTCAGGCATTAGTGACCAAGGCGATTCAGGCACTCGGATCACAAGAGAAGAAAATGCTGCTGTCCTTTGGTCTTTGGTTGCCAGTGGTTTGAATTCACTGCAGCTGATGCCTCTCTGAATCTCTGCGTGTGACAGAGCAAGGCGTGGAAAATTAGATAAAGACAGACACATGGAATCCATTCTGCCGCCCAACCTACATATCATGTGCCTCCAGAAATCCCATCCCTGGCTGTCAAATGTGTAGTTTGTGAGGAAATGTGAGGGGTTATGCCTCCGATATACATTCTCAGGTTAGCTCCTAATGGCGTACCTGCCATACCTGACTTCTCCGTCTAGTTTTAATATCCTTTTTCCTCTGCCCTCAATGACATCTCCCATACAACTTGTTCCCCACACTATTAGAGGCCGGGATTCTGAGGGAGGTCCATCTGTTGGCCAAATGCTGGGTGGTTGTGAGACTGCAAACCCACAAACACACACACACACACACACACGTCGTACACATATCAGCCATCTCTTTGTCTAATTCGGGACGGGTCAGTAGTTTACCCTGATTTAAAGTTCTAGTGAATGCTGTTGTCATGGGTATGTGGTGTTGTCCTCAAACCATGTAGCACTGCAATCCTAGTGTACATAAATAACAATATGGTTTACAAAATCCATTCAGACAATCGAACAGGTTGCTCTCTCCCAACACCGCCCTGCTGTCCCATTCACAATTGATTAATGGCATGAGCTGGATTCAACCTGGGGAACTTCAGCCAGTTTTCCGTTTTAAAGAAGATTTCATTATGAAACAAGAAGTGTCCCTGCCAGTGTCAATGTTTACAAGGTTTTTGTAGTAGTGTAGTGAATGGGCACACTGCTGTTATGCTGGGGATGAGTGTAGGAATCTGGTCACACCGGTGATGAGGAGAACGGACCTGTCTTGGGAGTGGTGGTTCCTCTTACGCAAGAGCTCCTGTGACCACGGTGATAAACTGGACTATTGGGCACATTCTTATCGTCTCAGTGGCGGTTCCTACAAACCAACCTCTGCCTTTTCTTTGCCTTTCCTTTGAAATGCGTGAAGGGCTGTTTTTCATTTTACAATGTCAGAGGAGGGGTAAAGGTTGAATTCCTTGCCACAATTAGTGCAGAGTCATGGAGTTTTTTGATGTCCACAGCAGGATGAAAAGCAACGATAACTCTTTATCTCTCTCTCTGTCCCCCAAGCAAGGAGTAAAGGCTGACGTTAGTGCATAGTTCCAGTATTTTTGTCAAGGCCTGAGATACGGAGGTGCGTGGCGCACGTGTGATCAGAGTCGCGGGCACTTGTGAATGTGGAGTCGGTATCAATACCGGAAGGAGCTGCGGGATAAACTGCGTCAACAAACACCCCCTCTCTCACCAGAGAGCACACCTTTGCTCCCTCCATCAACACCATCACCTCAGCCATTGAATGCGTGCTTGTGTATCTCAAGCTGCCGTGGATTCTCTGAGGATTAAGTTTAATGGATGTAACAGTCTTCTTCTCATGGGAGGGGGTGGGGGGTCCTGATGCAATCATAATCAGTTTATGCGGCCTTTAAATCACAGTTAAATACCACACCTTTGTCTTTTGACGTGAAAGAGGCACAAATCAGTTAAAAATAACTGATTTTATTCTGGCCTGTCAGCTGTTGCTCTCTTTCCTCCACCGACGGTTTGGCTTCAGATCTCAGATAGTTCCAGTTGCTCTATACTGGATGTGCTTCTCTATCACACGTTCTTATGTAGGTTACCTGACACTGAGTGTCCATGTGCATGTGCAATACATATTTATGCATGAAAGTCCCCTGTTGCTCACCTAATAAATGTCAATGAAAACAAAATCAGCGGTGCTTCTTGTTGAGAAAAAGAGACTATGCGTCCATATAGTGGCGTGAACATAAGTAAGATTTCTCTCGATTCTGGTACAGGAAATTGTGCTGTGGCTGACATCAGAAACAGCAGCCGGTTATATAAAGAGACAATAGCTTTGCGATCAAAGAAAGGCTGTGAGGAGCTCAGATCAGGATCTAGCCATGTTTGAACTCGGTTTGCTCAGGTGTTGGGCCAGGGCCTTCCGGTGAGAAATAGATGAGATATTTAAACAGTGACGGGATTTCAGCCAAACCGAATGTGAAGGATGTTTGTCAAACAAAGCAGAGCGCCCTGAAAAACAATGTTGTCTATCAATCCTTCTTTCTTAAGTGATTTTTCATGTGATTCCCATCGGCGTTGCGCCAGGCACGTTTGGATTGCGTTTATCAGTAAAACAGTGTAATGGGGGGGCTGCTCTTCACTGGCTGATACTGTATTTCTGGGTTTCCCCTGCTCTTTGTCCAGACTTGAACAGCTCGAGTCTGAACCCCACTGCAATGGCCCTGATTCCCACCGAGGAGGAGGAGGAGGAGGACCTTCTGGAGTTTGAGAGCACCGTCGCGGCCAAGCTCGCGGAGGGGCCCCTGCGCATGAACGGCTGGCTGATCTGCAAGGAGCAGGACGAGATGCTGAACATGGCCTTCACCGTGGGCTCCTTCCTACTCAGCGCCATCACCCTGCCCCTGGGCATCGTCATGGACAAGTACGGCCCGCGCAAGCTGCGTCTGCTCGGCAGGTGAGTACCCAAACACCGGGCCCTGCCTGTCGTCTGTTCGAGGAGCGGCGCAGAGTTTCCTTGTGGATTGACAGATTGACTGAGTGATTACCTAGGGCCTGACCGTGTGTGTGTGTGTCTCAATGAGGAAAACGCATAGCCGGTCTGCCTGTGATGGCAGAAACTGCTCACTGCTGGCTGAGTGTTGATTCGGTTTACGAAACGCTATGCTGTTGGGTGTGTTGGTGTTGAAATGAATCCTGGGATCCAGTCTCACACTGTCACTGTGTGTGGTTTCCTTCAGTACCTGCTTCGCCCTCTCCTGCCTGCTGATTGCCTATGGAGCCAACGATCCAGACAGTATGTATTTCATCATGGCATTTCCTGTTACTCAGGCTGTCTACATATCACTGTCCATCTTCCATCACTGTATCTGTCTGTCCATTTCTATAACTCTCTCCCTGACCACATGTCCGTTTTCTCCCCCAGATCTGTCAGTCCTCATCTTCGTTGCTCTGTCGCTGAACGGGTTTGGGGGCATGTGCATGACCTTCACGTCTCTGACGGTAAGTGGCAGACCCCATGTCAGTGCGGGTGCGAGTGTGAGTGTGACCGACCCCCTTTTTACAACGCCCTGCGCCGCCGTAGCCGGGAATAACAACCTCCTTACAGGCGAGAGTGTCAAATATCTCGTCCAGCCAAAGGGCTTTAGCTCACCTGCCTCCGACTCCAGGAAGCGACGTCACTGTCAGTAGCTCATTCACAGTGAACGGCGGGATTTCAGGTCCTTTAAGCACTTCCAGTGGCCCCACTCGGTCATCTGTACATTTTCTGTTTTCCGTGTGCTTTGTTGGTTCTGCTGAAGAGCTCATGGTTCTGAAGCCTCTGGAGAGTCAAACTGATTGAATAGATAATATGTGCTAATAGCAATGCCAAATATAGAGAAGAAAGTCAGCAAGATGGAGAGTGTTTTTGGTGCATTACTTCTCCTTTGGTTTTTAAGGGAGGACAGAATAGAAAGTTTGATTGAAGAAGCAAAGAGTTTGCTAAACTGCTGAATATAATAAAAATCGCTACTTTGTGAGACTGAATCCCTACTTTGTGATGCTGAATCGCTACTTTGTGAGACTGAATCGCTACTTTGTGATGCTGAATCACTACTTTGTGAGACTGAATCACTACTTTGTGATGCTGAATCGCTACTTTGTGATGCTGAACCGCTACTTTGTGAGATTGAATCCCTACTTTGTGATGCTGAATCGCTACTTTGTGAGAT
>JAOVYW010004953.1:0-12666 GCA_025775045.1 Hiodon tergisus | reverse complement strand
TATTTTTTTTTTTAGTTTTTTTCCGGAATTGTATTAAAGTTAAATCATAAGTATATAGACAATTATAATCACTAAGTAAGGAGAAACTGATTCCATGGTATAACCTTACCACAATTAATTGAAATGCCATATGCATAGACCACATCTTTTCAAAGTGACACTTTGAGAGTTCCTTTCCTTGCCTACATTAATCATTGAGATGTCTTTAGCTGCACAACCAGACAGACCGTCATCATCTTTCTCATAAAAATTTTTTTTAGCGTTTCCAACACTAAGATATTCCTTCGGCAAGCTTTTGTCCAGTGTTCCGTTTAATAAAGGAACAGTTTCATATTTTAACAAAGTAAATGCCCAATGCAAAAAACTGAGACATGATACGTCAGCAGCTTTGCAGCTGTTTTTAAAACAAAATAACACTTGGCATTCTTAAATTTTCATGATGAAAGATCTTATTGAATGGCATTACATCCCATTTTCAGGATTTATTGAATGAGCAAGTTCCACATTTATATCAGTAATGTGGAGCTACCGACCGTGTAAAAACAAGTCATGATAATGTGATTAGCATTGTATACTACAGTATTTATGCAGCAAGGTATATTGAGTCTGCAGAAACCAGATGTAGAGCTACTGTGACACAATGTGCTGCGATCAACGGCATAGCACCCTGCAGAAAATCGTTTTGACATTGAAGCACAAAAAGGAAACGCGTAAGCTGAAATGTCTTAAATCTGCCTCAATAAATTTGAGTGTTTATATAGCAACACTCGCAGTGCCACGGATCGGATAAGACGGAATCTGCAGCAGAGTTTCAGTGTGCACAAGCTCTGTTTAACTGTGTCTATATATCACGAGTGAATAAATACAACAATAATGTTAATAATTATAATTACAAGTAGAAACTAAAGGAAATAGGGAATTTCCTAGAGTAGTTTCATGTTCATCATGAAAAGTTAGATATGTGGGTACTGGTTTCTCCCTAAAATGTGTCTCTGAACTGTTGACTGTTGATGATAATGTCGAGCTAGCTGTTCAACTTTGCCAATGCTTATCATATGATAGGAGACTTAGGCTGGGAGTCAAATTCAAAAGTTTGGTAACGTGCTAATCGCACTTTACATAGCTGTATTTTAATAGCACCTATCTTTGTACCTACTGGCAGTACTTTGCAAAAGGGCATGGTGGCTCGCTGTCTTACCAGGCACGTAGACACTTTGGCACTTTTGCAATTTAATTGAATACACAATCAAGTGAGACCTATTATGAATAACTTCTGAATCAACTGTAAAAATTTTACTTAAGTACATGCATTCCAAAATATGTTATTACTTTCTATTTTCACATTTCTGCTGAAGCAAAAGCAGCCTTGTTCTTTATATACACTGAGTGGACTCGGAGCAGGGTGATGAATGGAGTTTTAAATGTGTGAGAGTCTCTGGAAATTAAGGAGAGTAAGCCTCCCTAGCCTCAAGGTATTTGCTTAAAATATGTTTTTAAAAAAAGTATTTATTTTATGGCCCATTTAAAATCTCTCTGTGATATGGAAATACCATTAAACAATGTACATGGTTCAGAGAAAGTACGGCTGAGACCTGACACTTGTTGCAGTTATTTGTTATTCTTTTTCAAGATTACATGGTGTTTTCCTCAAACTTTGATGTTCGTACCATTCACAAAATGAGACATATCAAGCTGACACCCGTGGTATTTAGTGATCCCTTGTGGAGACCTGAGAAAAGTCTGATGCAATCTGAATCTTGAATATTTAATGTGTTGGCTGAACGCCTCTCCAAACTGTGTGGAGGAGTGCTTTGAATAAATGGGGTGAACTTGCGCTTGGAATTCCACTTAACGCTCTCAAATTTATCACAATCATTTCAGCCCAGATTTTTTTTTTTTTTAATTGGATTATTTGAAAACAGTATTTTTTTAAGTTCCACTAACAATTGGCTATAAACACCACCTGGCTACTAACATTTTGCTTAGGTTGTTTTGGTAATTTTTAAAAATCGGTATTTCTCACTATATGCAGTTCCGATGTCTTGCAGCTCAATGAGATCTAGCGATTTCTTTAATTGCTATTAAAATCCTTTGATTGCTATTTAAGTTACATATGGGGAGTTGTGAAGGACTCCATATAAGTTGGTTATAATATAGTAGTCATAATAACCATCTGGTGCTAAATCAAGGCTGATCTGTGAATAATCAAGAGCTAGCTATACATTTTTTGGTTATTGTCACATGATATTGCGGCTAATGTATCCAACAACAAATATTGCAGTTTTATGTATATTGCATTGACTAATGTCAGATATTCTAGCAAGGAAATTAACTAAACTAAATTTCCCTCTCTCCAGCACCATGAAGTGATGTCCCCAGCCCCTGCTTCCTGCTTTCTTTAAAATTCCTGCTTCCCAACCCCCCCGTGTTGTCTGTCCATATTGTTTAAACTCTTTATATTTTAACCTGTTGTGTGTGTTGATTTCATTTAATAATTGCTTTTAAAAATTGCCTGTAATAAAGGTGATGTGTACAATTTTAAATGAGACTAATTTAATAACAATTATTTTAATATGAGACTGATTAGATTAAATTGACATGATCAGAAACTAAACCTTTAGCCAGACACTTGGCTCAACACAACAACTTACTGGGTAGACTACTTTAAAGGTACTAAACATAAAATAAACATTTATATTAGCTGACCTTTCTGCGGAAGAGTGTCCAAAATAGATTTCACTGGAGAAGATATCTGTGCACTGGCGTCAGTTACACTAGCTTGCAAATATACACTAGACTAGCCACAGCTTAGAATTGTGTTACTAAAATAACACAAATAAGTTGTTGCTGGTGTCGGGATAGACTTTTTTTCCCTTATGGGTCTGACTCAGACTCTAACATATATTGCCAAACAAACGTTGCTAGCTGTGTGATGAGTAGCTGTTAGTGGGAGCAAGGAAGCACTTTGCACAGTTAGCTAATAAGGGCCAGAGAAAATATACATTCTTCAACACCAACACCATGTCCACACCGGCAGACTGCCATTTCAATGACAGGTGGAGGAAAGGGGAAAACAATAACAAACAAAAAACATGTAATAACGTATGTTTTGAATTGAAAAGATTACATGGCTACTTTAGGTTTCAGCAGAGCAGTGATTGTGGCACTAATATTTAAAACCGGTTCAAGAGAACTAATTTAGTAGCATTTTTCTCTTTTCATTTACAGGGGGTGAAATAAAAAAACCTAAAAAGTTAATGTTGCAACTACTGATTTTATGGCCACTTTGAGAGTCTTTCACACCGATAAACCCACTTGATCATTTTAATTGGGCAATGTGTTAATTGATTGCGGTTCCTGTGGTTCGATGTGTCAGCGTTTGTCTGCGTCAGCCGCAGCTCCATCTTGGCGTGAGGCTGTTCAGCCAGCGGTGAATGGCGATGTGGGAGCGTTTCTCCTCAGAGCAATGGCATCTTTAGCTCTTTTTATTCATTCCTTTTCTCTGATGTGCTCGTGTTTTTAGAAACGGTGGGAGGAGGACATTAAGAATACCTGCCCTGACCTTAAAAAAAAGATTGTTGCTGATGGTGGCTGAGCCAGCAAAGAGGGTGCTACTTCATGGCCGACACCACTGCAGGTCTAGCCGGTGTATGTGCCAGGAAGAAATGAAGGACCCAATGTAGTCATTTTATTTTCGCTTTTGGAATATGTGCATGTACCTTGAGCTTGAATTTAGATATATTGAAAACTGGCTTTAAGGTACTGTGTAACGTTTGGTCAGCCTATGAATTATGCTTCACCAGCAGGCCTTAAATGACTGTTCATATGTATGTTTAGGGTGCCCCGTATTTTTAACCACCCATGCCCCAGCATGCAGTCTACATTACACCTGCCAAAAGGTTTGCTTACGCTGAAACGTTTGTGGAATAATTGGAAATGTCAGTCCTTCCCCATGTCACAATGAGAAGTGAGCCTCTCCACAAACAGCGCCCAAGGCTCCCAGACTAACGCCGCCTCTTCAAAGTCGTGCTGAAGAACTGCAAGCATTTCCTGAAGTGCACAGGCTTTTATTTTTACTTTAAATATTCATTATGTGCCACTGATGGCTGAATGAACACACCCAGGAAAAACTGTCAGCGTTGATTTTTACGTGTTATTTTATACAATAAAGAAGGAAAAAAATCCATACTAGTTTGTTGGTAAAAAAAAAAAGTGTGGGGGGGGATTTGAATCAATTAAATTACTTTAATACATCACCGTTGGCATGAGTGTGTGCCAGGGAGGAGAATTTGTCTGTGTCTGAATACATTTTGAGATTCTAAACCACAAACAATTGCTCTAAATGATCTTGGTCTATAGCTATTCATGAGATTTCATACAGACTTTACAAAAACGCAGGTGTTTTATAATCAGTTGGTGAAACGCAACCAAATAACCATACAGGCGCCAAGGGATGATGAAAATATTTTGAAGCTAGTCAGAGCAACTGACATGACGCGGTAAACATCATTGTCTAAACTCCCAAAATAATAGTTTCTTATCAGAAATGGGTATCACTGAAAAAAAGAAAAAGTATCATACTCTAGGTCAATAGAAAGTCATAAAAAGCCTTGAATTATTTGGTACAAAATTTCGAATCTGCATGCGCACAAGTATCAGTACATTATATAAATGCTAATTCACATTAGTGAATCACGGTAAGTGATTATAAATAAGTAATTAGACCTGTAAAAAAAAAGGTTAAAGTTCATTAAAATAAAAGCAATCGCCTGTATGGAAGTGTCACACTTAATCAGGGCTCTTCTCGAATGATAAACATCTCAGTCTTATTCAAGACAAGGAATCCTCCTAGCTTTAAACATGTTGGAAACCCCATCATTATGGCATCATTAATTTGTCAAAATCAGGGATTTGGCTCTTCCAGAGATATATCATCTTTACTTATGCGTAGCTCTTAGCCATGAAACTCAATTGGAGAAAACAAGGACTGGGAAACAAATTGGTAAACACTAATTATAAGAAGAAAAGTGAACCCTGTGGACGTGTGAATAATGTATGACACCATTTCTCCTTTTCTACATCATTTAGGGTAGAGGATAAATAACAGGAGACATTACAATCAATTAGCGTCTAAATTAAAGTATTCACTGGTTCCAGAGGGATAGAGTAAAAGAGAACCCATGTGAACAGTTTAAATCCCTTTAGTCTTCAGAGTCAAGCTGATATCTGCCATGTCAGTAACAGTCTTCTAGTTGGCATATGGGTAGTGTATTGCTATTTGCATCAGGCCGAGATTTGGGTTCACCTTTTAAACTTCTAGAAATGAATGTAAAAAACTGATCATTCATTAACATTTGGAAAACTTTCCAATTCAAATGGAATTCCACTAGACAGAAATTATTGTATCAATAGTTTCCCTTTGTATAAAAAATGTGTTAAAAACGTCAACATTTAACAACTATGTACCGCACCCCCACATGTGTTGTCTGTGTTGTTTTAATTAATGCTATAGCTGGATGTCAAACTGAATATTCTAGTGTAATATTTATATATAAAGTAAATGTTCTACTATTTACTAATTTTATGATTTGCTAATAATGTGGAGACAACATAGATAGCTGGTTGCACATATGATGAACACTCAATCCTCATCATTTGTGATATTATGTAGGTCACATTAAAAAGTTTGTGTTTAATGTAAAAAAAAAAGTATTTATTTTAAGCGCATCATTTTTAAACATTGTATTTATTTATGTATTTGTATGCATTTATTTATTTTTAATATGTTTTACTTGGGAAGGGAAACAGACAAAAGCCAGTCACTACACTGAGACCAAATAAATCCGTTCAGTGTAAGTGAATCTCACGACATTATATTGCATTGTTATAGCTAAAACGGCTGCAAAAAGTGCATCCTGAAAAATAGTCAATTTAAATATAGTATCGCTTTCCTCACTCCACCTTTTGGAACATCGTTGTAATTGCAGCGGTATCGATCAACATTTCTCAATGTAATTCAAGGACAAAAATAATTTCCTTCCAAATAATTCCAGCTGAGTAAAGTGTGAACAATATTATTAAACGTGAGTAAATCTCTATACATGTAACGCAATTTAAAATAAGGTTTCAGAATGAAACACATTGAAATCAATAATTTTCAATAAGAATATTAAAGAAAAATTTCTCATAGAAAATTATACATTTAAAAGAGACGAAAAATAGCCTACATCAGATTAATTCTAAGAGAACCACTAAAATAATTTAGCCCTTCCAATTATTCACCGCAGCTATTCATAGCAACTTGTAATCAACTGGCATATTTACGTTGGTTGCTTGCAGATATATATATATATATATATATACAAATATAATCAAAGTATCCAATTATAAAGAAAGAAAAAAAACACTGAATGTGAATGTGCTCCACGGCAGACATTTATAACTTTTTCAGGACTGTAACAGTCAGTTATTTCACAAGCAGACTATACAGACTGGGACCAAATAAAAACTTTGGCAACACGCTAATCGTATTCAATTACTGGGTGGCACGGAAGATCCACGCAGAAGATCCAATGCAGTTACGCCAATCCATAACATAAGGGATGTCCACAATTTAAAGTGGTAGTATGGGAATATTTTTTCAAAAAATTACATAAGCAATTTAATATGCAAGTGTTAAACAAGAGATCTGGAATAAATTCATTTTAAATAGTTGATGCCATTTCACTTACGCTGCTATTGTATCCAGACCAGTGCACCATAGCCTGGTTGTGAGCTGAATCTCCAGTCAAGGCGAAAGTGGTACTGATAACTTTCGACTCTTCTTGGCTGGGATTTAGCAGTTTACTTTCATCCCCGTTCCACTTCAGTTCCGACCTGATCAGTTTTTGGCCGTCCATAAAACTGTCACTTGTTTTTCTGTCTTCCGACTGCGCACCACCTCTATAAGCCTCACTGGTTCCTAAACCGGCCAATTTGCTTAATTCTGGTCCACTTCGCTTTCGTCTCTGATTCAGATTCTTGCCAAATGTTGTCCCCTCGTCGGTCATTTTATCTTTGTATAGTCCAACTATTTGACTGGCCTGATGTATATTTCCCGTGAATACTTTTTCAGCAACGTGCACTTTAATTTCCTTAGCCAATTTTTCCTTCTTTTCCATCGTCAATGGTCTATCAGCTATGCCTATGTTATCACCAAAACCTCTCGATCGTTGGAATTCCTGGCGGAATTGTCTTGAAAATGACAGTCCTATCCCTGCTGGGTCCATGCTCTTTCCGGGATGTAATTCCTCGCGGTTTAATTGAACTGGCGATGTGCATGAAGCGCAAGTTATCTCAGCTTTAGCAGTAATTATAACATGAGCTGGGATCACAAACAGGGTACACATAACTAAATGTACACCTGTGCACAAACCAGACCCAGTATCCATCACTTGTGGAGATAGGGGAACGCTCCGTAAACCGTTTTTTTTTTTTCAGTAAGTGGGGGATTTAACAACTCCGTACTACGGATACTGTCGTCTTGCCTCTGCTGTCTGGGTTCTTGGAAAAGTGCTTTTCAGCGAAACTGTTCACGTTCAAGGATTTGATCAAGTGAGCCACCACGTAGGGGAGGAGCTGAATCTAAGCCAAGCAGCCGAAACTGCGCCCAGAAGAGAGAGAGAGAGGGAGGGTGAGGGAGAGAGAGAGGGAGAGTGAAGGGGTGAGCGAGAGAGAGAGGGAATGGGTGGGCGAAACACAGTTGTACTGGCATGCATTATACTCACAGTGTAATTCATTGTTGTAGGACTTCTCAGTGTTCCTTTCAAGTAATTGAAATATATATCATGGGTGTGAGATTGTGGGGTCTTCAAAATGAAATATAGCATGGACAGGTGATGTATCAAGTGTCTATTTTTCTAAGATTCTCAATGAATGACTACCCTGGTTTAAATAAAATGTGACATTAGTCTTATTTCATACAAAATATAGTGAGGTTGAATTGTTTTGAAGCCCACTTTGCCTCAGACTTTGTAGAGCCTGATTTATCAAAAGCAAATCACACACACAGGACTTTATATCAAATAAACAGTGTAAATGGGAACAAAGGACGGTTATGGAAAAGGAAAGGCAAATTATATAACCCAAATATAATTGTGCAATTTTGAAAATCATAGATGGTGTGGTGGTAGATCACAGATGGCAGAATTTATAAGGTTAGATTAGTGTCTCTTTGGTTATAACTTATTAACCAGTTAGTAGGCGAATAGATTAAAAGAAGCATTGTTATACAAAAAACAGCACTTTAGGTTCAACGGTGTTAATCCTGAAAATTAAAAATGTTTTCTAACAGGTGAAACCATCTAACTATTTGGAGTATATAAGGTTTTTCTCAAAGGCTAAAACCAACAAATATACAAAGAAAATATGAGATTTTACATAGGTTAAATTAGCAAAACCCAACATTCGCTATAATTTTTCACTTTCGGTCATCTTGATATGTAATGAATTCTAAAGCTATGCTTGCTAGCAGGGTGAGCTCATCAGTTGCAGGGTGAGCTCATCAGCTGAACTTTGGCTGCACTAGAGTGCCATGTACAACTCAGTCTCAAGGTCAAATCTACAGGAGACAGATTGCACAGAGTGCTCACGTGTGGCAGGACAAGAGGCTCACATAGAGCTCTCCAGGAGATAGAGAACCCTCTTCCACTGGATGCCAACCCCACACCAGATAAGGGCACAGACAGGAGACAGCAGGGCTTCTGAGAAGCGAGGAGTAAAGGCAGATGGGCACAGCAGAGTACCTGGGACGGCAGTAAGCTTGCGCTCGAAGTATGCTGGATGTTGGTGGGTCTTTGGGATCAGGAATGGCTGGCACAGCAGGGAGAATTTAGTCAAAGCTTTACATCAAGGATCTGGGGCACTACTGTTATAGTAAATGTGAACACAAGTTATCCCTAACATCCAGAGCAAAGGCAGTGTGTCTGGAAAGGCTTCTGACATCTAATAAAAATGCACTTTTACGTAAAAACACACTTTATGTAAAATAGGCAGGAGCATGACAGTAGGAGAATTTAGTCATTGCATCTTTCCGTTTTTGAATGTTGATTCTCGCTATCCCCCCGATAGTTCAGAACAGCATTGACAGTTCTTTGACTTATGCATGCACTTTAAATCAACCCTGGACAATAGTGCTGGTTAAATGAATCAAATCAAAATGTGATCTCAGCAAAATTCGGGATAATCTTAAGATTTCTTACATTTTTAAATGAGATGCTTATAGTACTATTTTTACATACATTCTGGCAAAACTAATAGGTCTTATGGTCTCTTGTAGCGTCGATTTAGGATTGTTTAAGTTAGACTTGTCTTAATTACTGTATCTTTAATCTAAAACATACTTGCCAAAGTATATGGACAACACAATTGTGCATTGTGCTGCAATGAGTCATGCAGAAAACAGACATTTCTGGCACCGACTTCCCCTCTTTTGATCAGTTGTAATACCATTGTGATGGCAGCTAAACCCGCTGGTACAGAACACACAGTCAATGCACAAATGAAAGGTAGTTTTTTTTTTTTTTAGTAATGATTAAGGATTACACGTCTTGTCATTAGTAAAATTAAATTTACTGGCACTTCATGATCCCAGTAACTACGCGTGATAATCTCCTTGCTGTACGGAAATGTAAAATTTTGTTGTTGTCTTCTGGCCGGCTGCCAAATAATATGCTGATCGCTGAGCTTAACATGCGCTACTGTGGGTATGAGCATATGGGCTGGTCTGCACCTTAAAGCAGACGAAGAATCCCCTAACCAAATCAATGTTAATCTGCTGGCAATCCATAGAATTTTATGGAAATTGCTAGCAATCCTTTGTTCTCGACGTGCAATAGTGCACCATTTCATATATTTTATACCGTTGTGAATGAGATAGTATAGCAAAAAGAGGAACTTGTATTTGGATTTGCATACATGCAATTCAACTCGGACAAAATAATTTTACATTTAATTTGAATTTTTTCAGTATATTTCTACCTTTCTGACTGTTATCTGTTTTTATATGTTTTTTATGTTGTGTACTATCAATGCTCATCGTTAGATCATAAGTAGTGTACATTTATGCCTTTCTGCTCAGCAATTCTCATATACTTATTTAATGCATTATATAATCGGTGTCAACTTTTAACCAGATTGCCTCAACCTATAACAAGGAAAACATCTTTGGCTTGGAATCTGCTGAAGGATTGCCCCTCACCCCTCAGAGACAAGACGGTTTAAACATCATTTAGATGTGTATTGTTAAATGAAAAGTAGAATTTGTAGCAAGGATAGTTGTTATGCATTTGTAGCTGGTAATGAGAGACTGAAAAAAATCCACAAAAAATTGCACAAAGAAAACGGATAGACAAAAATAATGTATATTCTACAAATATTTCTACAATAATGAAGTACCTAAACAGCAAGACAGAAATCGCAAAAGTAAACACCCTTGCATGGTATAAACATACATCTTGACATTTTGATGAGGCCTTTGTAGATTAACTAGCTACTGGCTACGAGTTTAAAGGTCAGATATGGTTAAATATATATTTTTTAATCCTACTATGATTGACCTTTAAATTCGATTATGGGTGTTCTAAAACAATCATTACCATTTAAAGATGTATTCTCTCAGTGGTCAGAATGGTGTTTTGGTCAAACAAGCTGTCTCCCCAACGGACTTCCCATCAGTACATCACAAGAGAAACTTTTAAAGAAAATTTATCTGCAACCAATTAATTAAGCATAACAATCAATATTCATGCCATATTATCTCTCTCTCTTATTCTCTATCTGCAGTAATTGTAGAGGGTGGCACAGGTTAGCATTGGTGCCTCGCAGCATCCTGGGTTCGAATATGCCTCGGGTCATGGTCTGTGAGGCGTTTTCCTCCGGAAGTCCAAAGACTTAAGAGGAGGTGGATTGCGGTCTGTGAGTCCCTGACCCTGTGATGGACTGATGAGAGTTCCCTGACACACGCCCTATGCTTGCCGGTTTAGGCCCCCGCGACCCTGAAATGCAATTCGGTTAACAGTGTAATAAGCCAAATTATCTCAAGAAGTAACATTGAGTCATCTAGAAAAATTGATTTCCTATGACACGGTTGGATTTTTTAGTTTTTTTGTCTGCTTTTCAGCCTTCTACAAATTAGGCCTTTGAAGTTATTAATGACATGACTTTTACAAGCAGTATCAGTACCTATATTTAAAACTTCCGCAGTGTCAAAGCAATCCCCTGGCAAGAGTGTCGAAGTAATATCATAATTACTATTCCCTGAATTATCCCGCGGTTCTGCTCGACCCGGGAATGCAGTGTAAGGCAAGCTCCAGGTTTATTGATTATTGCATGAATTCTGACGGTATAGACAGTCTAAAGAGCTCCTGGATTTCATCCAAGCTGACTCAGAGCCTTGTCCTTTTAACAGGTTTCCTTGCCAGTCACAGCTCTGCATCTCCATCCTCAGATAAGAATATCCGTCGTTCACTTTGTCTCTAGGCAGTTACTCTTCAGAGTGGCGGAACTTTACTGAGCTGTAATTGGATGTTCTAAGACACCCCTTTGAATGCATTATAAATGTAGTGCTCTCCCAAAAAAGGGAGCGGAATAGAGTCTTGGCGAATTTTAGATTTAGAGCTAAAAAGTCACAAAAATCGTCTGGGCTTAATATGCCAGGTGAACCACATATCCCTGTAGCATTACAACAGATAACGTGCCTCAAATGGGGCACATGTGCCACTGTGTAAACTAGGCTATGGTAAGACAGATTTTGACATAGTAGTAAACATGGGAAAAGACCAGTAAATAGCCTGTTGCTAACACAGATCATAACAGCCTATAAAAGGCGGAAGCTGACATTCCAGGGCTGGCTGCCAAAAAATAAGCAAGTAAGTGGTAATGCTTCTGTCAAGCAAAGATATTGGCCCATTTTATAATCTGACTCTTTGGTGTTCATTGGCTATATTTTCAGCCATATTGTCAAATAAAGGCTTCAAATATGTCTAAGGCACGATGAGACAAGTATGTGGGACAGCATTGCAACTAGATTAAACCAATACTTGTTCCTTGTTTTTACCCTACTTACTGAATATCTACCCCACTTTACGTTTCAGAATTTACTTTATTGACTTATTCTCTGAATTATTATTCACAAAATAAATAAATATCTTGGAACCAAGAATGTCTTCAGATTGGAATGTATTTAAACGCATTATCACCTTACAATAACTTTATTCTGGATAACAGAATTCTGATGACAGAAATAGTTTAACTGTCACATCTATGCCCCACACTTCCTCAGTCTGCTACCAGAGATCCCCTGTATACTGATTGCTTCACTCTTCCTCAGCGCCAGGTCCTATTATTCAATTAACATTCCACAACACCATGTGCACTTGTTCGTCCTGTCCTCTTCCTCATTCACACAGCATCTCCACCATTGGTATCCTGCCTCCGTGTCCACTGCATATAAACCCCTCAGTGACTTCCATTCAGTGCTCAGTCTTATCCATCTTGTCATAGCATTTTTGAGCACTTCTCCCTTGTGATCCTGTACTATTGTTTCCATATCATCGACCCTTTTGCCTGCTTCTTCGACCATCGCTTCCTGGATCGCCCTCTCAGTGTTTGCCCGATTATCGACCCTTT
>JAOVYW010004952.1:2106-12666 GCA_025775045.1 Hiodon tergisus | reverse complement strand
CACACACACACACACACACACACACACACTCTACTGGCCTGTTCCAGGTAATCAGCAAATTCTTATATTCTGCTTAAGGTATACCTAGAGAAAATGTTTGTTTACACTCCATCTTACTCAAACATTTATGTTTTAAAATGTTGTTATATATGACTTTTTTTTCCATAAACGTTTCGACAAACGTTTGCCTGTTGTTATAACGCCAAAATCATGTGACATCTGTAGGTGGAGTGCATGACCAGGAAGCACCACAAAGACTCAGGTGAACGTCCTGGAGAAGATGTCAGGAGGCAGGAGAACGAACCTGTGGATCAGGGGCAGAGGAGCGGGCCTGCCTGAAAAAGGGTCACAGCGGCGCACGGTCTGTGCAGGTCTCCGGGCCAGGAAACGCCGCCTGACACCCGGGGTGCCCATGACGCCGGGCTGAGAGAGGGAGACGACAAAGTAAAAACCTGCACCAGGAGTTCCCACCCAACTCTAACGACCCCGCTGCCGCCACCGCCAATCACCTGAAGCCGCCTGCCCATTGGTTCAGAGCACCCTTAGGACAGTCCAATCCGATGCTCAGTAAATCCCTTCCTGCTCCAAAGGGCTGCCCTCGAGCAGCTTTCTCTCTCACACGGTCCTCAGCGAGGCCCAGGGGGAGTGGCGCAGCCTTGTTCTTCCGAACCGAGGCAGCCGCCCTGAGGAAAACGAAGGGGAAAAGAGTGACTAAGAGAGAAGACATTGCGCTGGTTTAAAGCAAGCTTTTTATCCAGACTGGGTTTCTGCCTGCATTTAACCGAACGGCCTCCTTGCCTTTTTTTTACCCCCAATGTTTTTGCACGCTGACTGACACTAACTGCTTTCATTACAGGCGGTTATCCGTTTTAATTTATTCAAGAGTGTTTCTCTGAAGTTCTCCGGAACGTGATCTTGCCACGGCGAAAGGTTTCTAACTGTCAGCTGGAGCCCAGAAGAAGGATCTGAAACCCTTTGGAGAGGGAGAGAGTCTGTGATGTGGAGGAGGATTCGACCGGGGAGAGAACGGCAACCGGGCAACCAACAGCGCTTGCCTATTCACTTCCGGCAAACCTGACAGAAATATTTCTGGAACGAAAATGAACTTTGAGGGGGAAAAAATAAAATAATAAATTTGACAGGAAAGACGGTACTCCTTCGTCAGGCTGGCTGTAGTTAACTCTAGGGAGCAACTTTGAACACATTTCCATTCTAACGTAAAGCAACTGTACCATCGACTACAGGCTGCCAGCGAGTAGCTCATACTGAGAGCTTTTCCAGTTCCTGACCAGCTGTTACACATCGATGGAGAAGGATCCCACATGGGCACGAGTCCTGGCCATGTATTATGCCTGGCAACAGTTTAACTACAGTACAAATGACCGTATTAGAGTAGCCATAGCTTGCAACAACAATGGACTTGATAGACAATATTGTTTTAAGTTTTTACACTTTTGACTTACTACTATTAATTTTTTTTTATACATATATATATTTTTTTTTTACACATTCCCACTCTCACACTGAAAGCATTATGCAGGAAAATACTTGGCAGCCAGAGCTCATCTGTCAACACGGAAAACGACGTAAAAGTCGGCATAATAAGCTCCTCGCAGACTGGGTGCACTCGCAGGCGAGGGAGGGGGGTGCGTGTGAGGCACGCTGCCGCCGGGGCCCAAGCGGCGACGTGGCCTGGAAGTTCTGAGCGAGAAAAGCGCCGCAGCGGAGGTCAACAGCCTGGTCTGGGAGCACCGCTGTGTTGGCAGAACACCTCTGTTACCCAATCACAGGCCAACATTCCCTCTCGCAGCTGTCCTCCCCGCCTCGCCTCATTTAACCCGGGATCAGTTCTTTCCTCCTTCAAATGGCTGTCAATCAGAAAGTCACACCTTTCCGTGTCAGTTCAAAGAGAAATGGATACATGCATATATACTGGCTTAGTCCTTCGTTACATATTTGTCTGAACCTGCAAAAGAAGATTGGCAAAGGCGCTAGTAAGAAGAAAAGGCCTAGCTCTGTGTGTTGCTAACAGCCCGTAAAATCACATGCTAAACCTCGCATATTCAACGTATCTACTTAGCCGGAGTAACTAGTCATTGTCCAAGGAACCGTTCCAGGATTTCTGAAAATAACCATTTCAGTCAGAGCAGGAGCAATAGCCCAGAGCAATATGCATTATGGATGTTTTGAGAAAAGCTTAAAGTCTTGGTAAACGTTATTTGGGGGCAAGGGGCCGGCCTTATCCGAATCATATCCTATCGGGCTCCTGATAATACTATTCCAAGTCTCCTTTTAGGTATAACCAACCGCCACCTGTTCAGCTGCTACTCAACGTGGCCCATTGTGCTGGGAACAAACAGCGTTTACTCTGGAACACTGAGAGCGGAGTGGGGATCAAAGTGCTACGTGCTGAATGAGAATGAACGGATTTTTCCAGATTGGTGGTGGTGGGGGGAGAGGGGGCTGCAACTCCTTGAGTGCCATAGTTATGTCGGTTGATACAGCAATTAGCTCTGTGTTTTTACTTGCATATCAAGCGATCGGATTCCCTTCACGAAGAATCGTTTTAATACAAAACAAACAGGGGGAAAGGAGAAACTGCTGGTCTCACCCCTGACATATCGCTCTTAAAAACAGGGTATGATTACTGCTGCTAACCTAATTTTACTACTCACCCTTCAGTAGATGACACCACAGTCTATTTTAAAACCCTGCCATGGACGTTTTCTCAAAAAATAAAAAAAAGCTTTTGATACCAAACTGTCAGAGAAGTGAAGTACTGAATACTGAAACTTTTAAATCAATAGATCCAAGTTCTCACACATTTCACCAACTCAATCGCAACAAATTCCACTGAACCTCCTGGTATAGTCCATTTTATCAAACTATCCTGTCACAAAACTAACCAAGTGTTGCTGTTGTGTCAACAGGGTTTTCCATAAGACTCAACAGGCGAGGGGTTGTTACAAAAATATCAGTCGAGACAGCCTTCACGTGGGTAACAAACCAGTTTTTGTTCTTTAAAAAAACCTGCACCCTTACAAACAGGAAAAGCAGTAGCAAGCTTAAGTGCCTCGATTTGCATAGTATAGCATACACAATCCTAATGGCATTCACTTATTTCAGGACTGTCTCTTTTTCATCGAATAGCTGTTGCAACAGAATTTAAAATTCCTAAATTTTTCACTGAGATGCATTAGGATGATGTAATACTGCTCAAAAACAGCCCCTAAAAATGGAGGCTGACCTCAAGGATCAACATCAAGACATACTAAAGCTAAGTTAAATCATGACAGTAGATAAACAGTGTAGCATTTGGTATCACTGTTCAGACATATCAATATACCTGTACCAGAGAATGACTTTTTAAAAACAGACACTCTCCGTTTCCGGTTAGTTTTGTTGCCTTTACTCATTCTCCAGATTTAGAATGTCTGAAGTTATCTCAAATTAAACAAATGTGCACAAACACACGGGCTATTAATTATTTAATTGTAAGTGCTGAGATTTAGAGCTTGCAGAATGACAAAAACAATATGGCATCAAAAATCTATGATAAATACCACAACAACAGTTGGCTACAGAACAAATGGCATATACTTGCAGTATTTTTTAAAGAAACGACAAACACCTGTATAGTAGTTAACATGGTGGGGGATGGGCAGAATTTGTCATTCTAAAACGTTTACGAAAAAACAAATCCTATTCAAAATACCCTTGACTGTTTAACCTACGAATGGATATTTTCGGGGTCTCTAATCAAGCGAAAAAACGATAATGACTGTGGGACAGTTATCGATTATAGTAGCACATGGTCAAATTTTAACGTTACACATATGTTTTACATATAAATATCTGAATAACGTACCTAGATATAAAAACCCCGAATGTAGTTCCACTTTCTCAAAGGTTTTATTTTGCATCAAAGTGATAATTACCGAACGGAACATCGAAGAAGGGGCAGGGAGAAAATTATCAAAAACCTTACCATTTCTTCGGAATTCCTCACTTCTTGCGTTGACATACATACGGTATTCCATTTCATACGTGGAAATGTCTTTGTAGGTGGTAATAACGCACTTTTGCATGTAGCTAAATCTCGACCTCTTTTCCATGTGCTCAGAGCAGCACGCGCTCAGTGGAACGTTCTGCATACTGTCAGATACAGTGCGTGACGTCATGGATTAGCAGCTGCCCAGGGGAGATAGAACCATGGAACACAATCACACAGTGTATGAATGATTGAAATGTGTGACGTTGAATTTTCAGTTTGCTTTAAGCCCACTGTTATACTTATTTTACAATTGTTTGATTAATTCTAAACTGTTTGTCAGCGAGTTCTGTTTCTGTTTGCATACTGCATGAATTCCAGTGTTATATACACAGAAAGTGTATCTGTATTTTTAATGACTGCGTGTATAAAATTGTGTGCGCGTACATTTTTGTTTTGAAACGGATTAAAAGTATTATATCTGGTATCTATTAAATTGTAATATAAAGTTTTCCTTTGAATTTGAAGTAAAGTGGCATTACAATACATTTGAGCTAATTCTAAACGGTGAGGAAAAACCATACATACTGTTGAAGTGCCAGCCCGCAGTTTCCCCTTTATTCCTTCATACATCATTTTTATTTTATGTATTTTTTTGTGGCTATGGGTAGTTGGATTCTTGAAAACGCAATAAGTACTATTAAATCCTGTTTTTTATCAACAGTAGATATCTAGATTGTCAAATAAAAATATACGAGGAAAACTATGGGTAAGTGAGTGCTCTCAGATCTAATGATAAATAGAACCCTCTTTACATGAACTTCTGAGAGATTTATTTGTATGCTTTTTTATTCTATTTGAATAATATGCCAAATGCCCTTAAACGTGCAGTCCCCCATGCATCCAGCAAGTATTTAAAGGGAATTATTAAAAAAAAATTAGCTTCAAAATCACTCAGATTGAGATAACTGCCTGCTGCACCAAACATTGTTTATGGATAGCAAGGAGCCACATGTATGGATTATGTGAATGTGATGGCACTTTCCTCAATACTTATTATTTGGTTTTCTTATTCTTGGCAGCTTCTTGAAATCGTGACTTCTGAGAGTCAAATGTATGTCCAGGCTTACAACAGTGATTTTCTCTGCTCCCCGTCATGTTAAGAAAAAGGGCACCAAACGAGATCCGCTTAATTTTGTGCTTTTTAGTCAATTTATGGCCTTAAGAACAATTGAAATAATTCCAGTGGCTTTATATAAGGTGATATTTAATTGGTCACCCCGTGGCTACCACTACAGGTAGTCACATTCAAATGCCTGAATCCTCCGCTTAGCTACCACTGATATTTTCGAGGTGCATGAAATCGTGTCCACACTAGTTTAAATTGATGGAACGGATGAGACATTTTTTTTTATTTTTTTATTGTGGACTCTCGAGATTAAAGGAAACATAAGTAGAGTAGGAATATGAGGTTAGAATAGGAGACTGACAGACACCTGTATTTCACTGAAAGAAAGGTCTGGAGTGTCACAGGAGCCCCTCCCCGCAATCATGGGCTTTACTACCCCCCGCCCCCAGGCAGACTGACAAGCAGGCAAGCATGCCCCTGGCTCCTCAGGCTTTCTGCAGTATACTTTGAAGAGAGGTGTGGATGAATTCTGCGCTCCGAGGCAAGTAAGTGGAATGCTGTCCAGACAAAAGAACAATGCATTTAACGCCAACAGCAGGGGAGGAGATTGTAAGGGGAATTAATGCGTGTCTCTTAATATGTACCTAACCACACTTACTGATTTCATTGCGTATAATTTTATTATATATATTGGGGGGGGGGGGGCTTCTGGTTTAGAGCCCACCAGTAACAGGAAACCCCCAAAATGCTCAGAGTATAGGGGGGGTTTTCTTATCTGTGTGCTCATCCTATTTAATGATTTATATGGTAATTAGTCACACATATAATATCAGTTATTTTTGCTAAAAAAAAAGTATTTATTGCTCTAAAACATTTGAGAGTAGCCTTTATACAGTTCCTGTCATATGATGCAAACATGTGATGCAAACTTCACCTTTAGAAGGTAAAACTATGTGTAGTTATATCCACTGTGCCACTCCTTAAAATTCAATATTTTCCTTGAAGGCATCTTCCAGATATATGCCCTTTGTATTTCACTGACATTAAGGTAGATTAAGGATACCACAGCAGTTAGTCTCTTAATACAACTGTGAAAAACTACAAAAACAGGTTAGGTTGATGATAGTTAACAGCCTAAGTTGCACTTCGGGGGGGGGTTGTGACACGGTGATGGTTTTCCCTCCAACGCTGTCCAGTCAGACATCGGCTTACGGGAGGGAGCCTTCTCAGACGGATAAAGCACATTGCGTGGAGGGACAAAACTGGACGCACAATGGACGTAAAGGAGCACGCAAACTGCTTCCCAAAGCAATAAAATTAAAAGTCATGCAGCATGCAGCAGAGAGAAGGTGAATGACCCACCATTGCTTTATAAAAACACACAACTCGTAACTCAATATTTGCCTGTAAAAACATATGCGTTACTCTGCAAGTTAAAAAGCTGACGAACCAGGCAGATCACAATATTGTTTTACTTTAAAAACACCCCCCCCCCACCATATTCTGAAAGCAAGATGCACACGTGAAAAGGCAACAGTCAAACACTGTTTATAAAGAAATTTCTGTATTGAGAAACAACCAATTTGCACATAACATTCAAAAATACATTTCAATTAATAAACATACAAAAAACAAAACAAATTAATATTTAAGTTGTGTGGATACCTCCAGCTTATTAAATCATTTTAATAAAAAATAAAACACTTAAATAAATCTTTACCTCCCTTTATTTGAACTGAGGCAATGTTGAAATCGGTTGTGTGGTTGCATAAAATAAACTATACACTCAGCCTTGCAGAAAGTCCCATGGCTACGTATTGTTAATCACGTAACTTATACATGACAGTTCCTCAGTTGTTCGAGCCTATGTTTCAAATGTTCGCTCTTCCTTCTCAGTTGTTCCTTTAACGATACAAGTTTCTGTTCGTCTTTCTGCATGCCGTAGATGCACTCGGTCGCCTTTTTGAGTATGACAACTTTAGCGGCTTTCTCATTGTTCGCCACCTCCGGGATTTCATCCCTCAAAGCAAAGAAGCTGAGTTTTAGCTCGTTTCTCCTTTGGCGCTCCAGCACGTTATGAGTCCTCCTTTTGTCGTTATCCTCGGTGTCCGAAGTCCGGGGACTCGAACACTTGCGGTTGCCGCTGATTTGTTTGAGGACTCTGCCGTTGCCCTCGAACTTTATCCTCTTGACAGCGGGCTGCTCGTTCCTTGTGGATGGGTGTGCAGCGTAGTTGTGTTGGTGAATGGGCACGTGGCACCGTTTCAGCACCAGAGGACTGTGGTGCGGTTTGCTGGCCGCCCCCGTTGTATTCGAGTCGGACCTCTTCACCGTTTTTCGCTTTTCCACTGTCACAACATCAATTTCTTCCTCGTCTTCCTCCTCCTCATCATCATCGTCGTCGTCGTCATCTGCATTGAGACAAAATAAGATCGTTTAAAATAAAATTCTAAACCGACACAAAACCCACCATGAAAGACAAACGTCTGCATTCCTTTCCTAGCGCTTCTCGCGGTTAGCGGAATATTGCAGCAATAAACCCTATCCTTGACTATTGCGTAGAATACGAGAGGGGAGGAGAAAGGGTAAGGAAAACCCTTACGCAACTGCCACTGACATGGCAAACCAATTGCACAATTCAGCGCTTTACAAGCTTGACATCAAGGACAACGCCGCCGGTACTGGTTACAATCGGGGCGTTCGATCAAATTTAACAGATTTATGACACTCCGTACGAAAATCTCCCGCACCTTCTGTGCAGCTTTGTTATAACTCCCCACCCCTTTAACGAAATTCCAGCAACTAGAAGTAGTTAACATTCTTAGCTCAATATCAATTAATTCGACCTACGAACGAAATTAAATGTCGTCGTTAGCCGGCAAGTTACAGCTAACGACGACATCGGGCGAATTACCCACCTGAATCGCTGTCGCTGCTGCTACTGCTGCTACCACTGTTCGGTGGCGTCAATGGTAATGTAAAAGTCGAGGACGGCGTCATCTTACTGGACTTGGGGCTTTCGGTAAGCGGGTAAGGGAAGACAACGGAAGGGTCAATACATTCCGACGCAGCAGTGTTGAGGTCTTGCAGGTAGTTAACGTTGGGGTTTAACCGGCTCGTGCTGCTGGGCGTGGAGGACTCTTTCCTTGCAGCCTGAAGTGAAGCCAGTCTTTCAGAAACCACTTTCTCCAGCTTGGCGGCAGCGGAGAAACCACTCCACATGCAGTCCTGTATAATGATAGACCTCACAAAGGACGGGGAGTAGTCTCCATCGCAAATGAAGCTCTGGTTGACCACGTCGTCCCCAAGAAATTCGGTCACTATCTCCAGCTGATCGGCCGTCGAGGGGAAGACACTGGAGAGTGAAGGTCGCCGACTCGGAGAGAGGGGTGGTGTGGGTAGAAGCTCAAATTTCTTCCAGATATCCTCACTGGGAGCCGGCGGCTGAAGCTGGCTGTGCTGCTGGTGATAGAAATCCTCCTCGTTGTCGAAGAAGTAGTGCTGGATAGAGTCGTAGTCGTAGTCATAGTTTTTACTCGGCATGCTGGAATTCAGCGGCATTGTTGCTGCCTGTAAGTGAATGTTTAACATGTAAGAAATAGACAAACTAACATTTTTTTTAAAATTCTAAGCCTGTGCAGCAGTAGTCTTGATGGTATAAAAAAAAAAAAACATGAAAATATGGGGGGAAAAACGAATTAACCGGTCGGTGGGAAAAAAGTTGTCCAAAAATGTTAAAAATTGTCCAATTAAATCTATTCGTATGAGCATCCCCAGTTCGCTCTATAACAGCGCGAGGTTTTTGCATGCAAAAAAGGAAGCAGCTGTCATTTTTTTAAAGGCATTTAAACCGATAGAGACTTCAAACACGAGTATTTGTAAAACGGTAACGTTACGATTCTAACTGCCACTACTCTTATAACTATTATACAGAATGCACACCATCCATTTAGGTTTTTTAATAAACAATAATAATATTAATAATACTAATTATAATGTAATAAAAGCCTTACCGTATCAGTGTGGGAGAAAAATGAAAATGCAATTCAATCAAAAGTAGTGTAACTAGCTATAAATAAATCACGGAGGAGAGTGTCAAGTGAAAGTAATATTCCAAAGTTGGAGTAGTTCCCTCTCAGATGCGCCTGCTTTACTATGTTATGTATCTCTGCAAGACCCATGCGCTCCAGACTAACTGAAGAGACTGCCTGAGCTTGTTATTAACTACAAGAGTAAGTGCAGCGGCTCCCGCGGGTTTTAGTAGTAAAGATTGGAGTTTTTTTTACGTCACAAGTATCCATCCGCCCATTGCACTTTCCCGCCAAATCTATGTTGCGTAGTAATGTGAAATTTGCGGTTTTTTGTTCTTTGAGTCTTTCATAATTCCAAGGTCGATCTGTTGAATCTATTAACGATTATAATTGTTATTGAGATAGACAGTTTATTACGAGAAACATGCACACAAGTGCACTATTTGTATGTGGGCGGGGCCCTAATTCTTCCACCACGTTGATAGTGAAGGGACAGAGACTTTACCGCATAAGTCATGGCTTGCAAGCTTCTTCGTTTTAGTCTTTGTCGTTAACATGTCATTTTTGACTACCTATTTAATTTGAAGTGCTACTTCACTTTAAAACAATTGCACTAGATTAAACATTTTGTTAGATAATGTAGCGAACAAGCGAATAAAAAATAATATTATTCACTGCTGGTTCGTAGAGTACTCAGGAATCACATTGCATATGTGAACGTTGACGTTTTTAAGGTGCTGAAAATCCGATGGCATTCTCGCCTGTTTTGTCCTGGTTAAATATTACTTACCAGTGCGTCAATTATGAGCGTCTGGATGACATTCTTACACTGCCATGCGTTTTTAAATTTATTATGGAAGACCAATTATCCTTAAATTTAACTTATAAATGAAATGGTTTACATCACCTCAGTCATTTTAACAAGTAATCCAATAGCACAATGAAATATCTAACTTAGTAAATGAACGAGCAAAAGAACAGTATCCAACAATACAAATTGATTACTATAAAGAATTTTTATAATATTTATGGATACGCAAATAAACAAATAGTATCTGTTAATTTGATTAAATGTTTAAGCCGTGAATACCAGCCTTTATAACCACAGCCACGCATGAACACTTCACTCTTGCTTTGTTTCACCCGAGAGAAAAAAAATTAAGGCAAGCGATTACATTGTGTAATCGCGCCCTCTACCGTTTATGTGGAAACATGACAAATCGTTATTCAACAGCGAATTGCTGGTCTAACTAGTTGGACTAAGGTCAACGTAATAAAAAAAAATCTATATCAATTAACGTTACTAAAGATGAGGATAAAAACATTTCTCTTAGCGTTGATTTTGTGCTTGCTTTCAAAGTGTTTAAACGATTATTTTTCATGAGATTTTGGCAAAAAATATATTTGCA
>JAOVYW010004950.1:0-12668 GCA_025775045.1 Hiodon tergisus | reverse complement strand
CAATAGCACCTTTGGAAATATATTTACTGAGAAAAATGGTGACGTGTTCAATACTTATTTCACCTGCTGTATGTCCATGGGGAGCAGATGATTATGGAGGTGAAATGCTTGGGGGAAGAAGCTGTTGCAGATCCTTGCCGTTCGAGTCCTGATACTGCAGAACCTTCTGCCAGATAGTAGAGGGACGAACACACTGCGTGAGGGGTGTTAGGGGTACACATCATGTCTGGAAAAGGACTTGGATGGGGGGTAGGGAGACTGGCTTTCTTCAGTCTCCGCAGGAAGTGCAGGCGTTGTTGTGCCTTCTTCATTATAGTGCTGGTGTTGGCGGACCAGGTGAGGTCATCAGAGATGTGCACACCAAGGAATTTGGTGCTTCTGACTCTCTCCACATCAGAGCCACTAACGAGCAGGTTATTCTTCCAGGCAGATTTGCTGGTTGAAGGTGCTTCCTTAAACACATTCCAGTATGTACATTCAAAGCAGTGCTGGCCTGGAGCATTTCAGCAGTGGCCAGTATGCTTGGAGAAGCAGGACACAGAGGTGGTCTGAATATCCTAGGTGGGGGCGGGGGAAGGCTTTGTATGAGTCCTGTGTGTTGGTGTAGCATAAGTCCAGCATGTTTTCTCCCCTCGAGGCAATTTGGTCTCAGTGTTCCAATCCACATGGAACGATGTTAGCCCCTGTAGCTGGATAGCTGTGTCAGGGGCGTTGTGCAGCCACGTTTCCATCAAGATAAGCACACAGCGGTTCCTTGTTTCAGACTGGGTAGTCAGTAGGAGTCTGAGGTCGTCCATTTTATTGTCCAGAGACTATACATTAGCCAGTAGTACTGACGGGAGAGCTGGTCGGCTGTGGTTAGCTTTTAGCCTACAGCAGACACCCGATCGTTTGCCTCACTTCCAGGTCCTCTCGCACCGTTTTCGATGCCTCACCTCCCGGGCAGCTGAGTCAGGTGACGGCATGGTGGGCCTTTGTCGGCGTAGTAGTCCTAGTCTGCGTAGCTTCTCTGTTAGCAGTGTTGAAGTTGGTGTTCCGTAGCTGCTATTTGAGCCCAACACTATAAGGGCTTTACGTCTATAATTAAGACGGTCCCGATAAATTTATGTCTTTATCTGCTAGAATTTGAGAACTGCGAAAACTGAGGCGGGGCATAAAATTGTGGTGGGGAATGCTGTTAACAAGCCACCCCCAAGTCACTATACTCCCCATCGGAATACAAAAAATCAGCCATCAGGGGAAAGAGACGAGTTAGCTGAACTTGACAAGCAGCGACATGCACATTATCGTAACTTTTTTTTTTGTAACCACCAGATGAAGTATAGCAGTAAAGTAGGTTTACACCTATACTGTAATTGGACTTGTGGTCCCTAATTTAGAGAACTCCAGAGATTTTTTAGAGCCTTTTTAATTACAAAAAGTACTTATTTCTGTCACTTCATGAAGTGGCATTACGACACTTCATATTGATATAGTCATGTATTTACTATGGCTTTCCCATTACCATTGTCTCATATCACCTACACGATAATAGCCCACATTGGCTAGCCTTGGTTTTACTCATTTATTTCCTTTCATAGATCACTGCTGCTGAGCAGTTGAAATATAGCATTGCTGGCCTCCCAGTAAATAAAGATGCTATAATCTTGATTCCATTGATTTGAATCCAAATCACATAATTTTCCTATTGTGACGAGAATTTTCAGGGCTTATTTTAGCTAATCTCTAACCATAGCCTTCTATAGGCTTTCTGGGAACCTGCAGTGCTTTTGGGAAGTAAGTGTCTCTTCTCCGATCAGCTCTGAACCTTTTGAGCAGGCTGCGTAGCCTGGCTGGTGCCTTGAAAGTGATTAAATCACATAAGACCATCCTCCCCATTCTTGGTGGCAGGATTTGTAGCGAGGAGTCAAGATGATTTGTGCAGTTGGTTAATCAATGTTCACGTAGATTTTTCTGCTAACCCTCAGGCTGCCTATATTTCTAATCTAATAGAATCTATATATTCTTCCTCTCTCTCACATGTCACCAAGAGTCAAAAGCTGCCCTGGTGGCTTGTTTCTCCCAACTAACGGAGATACTAATGTATTAGCAAAAATATTTAACTAACTTATGAGGTGGACTTTAAACAATGCTCTCACACACACATACAAAACACTGTCACACAGGTATGAAATGCATTACACGCGTCAAGATTTCAGGTTGTGAAAATATCAGCCTGGAAGGGGGAGTCTGATGAGGTTGTCAGGTTCTGAATACAAAATATATTAACAATTCTTTGTGACTATAGCAGAACCTGAACACTTTCTTTGATGTTGAGACGGGGATAGGGTAGACATGTAATTTGAGTTTTTAAGTGGGCATCTCCTATAGTTAATGTTTCATCAATGAGCCCACAACCTCTCCAGAAGTCTCAACAGAGTTCTGTCCTCCCAGACTTACCCCCCTCTACAACCCAGCCTCCTTGCTCACTTTGAATCCCTGCAGCAGGCCCACCACAGAACTTCAACTCAGAAAAAGCATCACATAAGACCTGGATTTCTGTATGTCTATTGCAGTAGACAGGCGAACAAAACATTCCAAAATAATCGTGTCGAAGGACTATGTAGAAAGGCTTTTTAGAAGAGTGAAGATGATGCCTAAAAGAGTTGGTGCTTGTCATCACATTATGTAATAACACCTCATTATACCTCATAACTTGACAAAATGTAACAAATGTTCACTTCATTATGAAATAACACCCACATTTTGTAATAATCTGCTGCATTTTGTAGTACACAGCTTGAACGCAGTATGTAATAAATTTCCCCGCATGTTGTAATAAATTATTACATATTGCATTGGTTATTACAAAGTGTGGGAGTAGCACTTTTTTATGATGAAAATTTAATAATACGGTGCATTATGTAATAACAAACCAAAATGGATGTCTTCATTCATAAAAATGATTAGTACATTATAACAACGTTTATTTTATGCATTCTAGCATGAATCATACTGACTGAGGTAGATTTGAGTTAAATCTGTGAACTATTCCTATGAAAACATTCATATGATGTAAAACAGAGTGAAGGAAAATTTTATTTTCCTGTCAGAAACTTTCTAAGACCAATATTATGTGCTAGGTTAGCTAGTGCTGTCATTGCTAACGTGCAAATAATTTATTTAAAGAAAGGTTATTGGAATAAATGTTTGAGCTTTTATCTTTGAACTTTTCATATTAGTTGAGATGCTACTCTATAGTATAGAGAATCTCTAAATCCAAATCTAAAAATTACATTTTATTTTCACTCAATATCATACCTTTCAACTAGCAGCCAGTGTAATATTCACACAATTGGTAAGTCTTGTTTAACAGAAATGTTAGAACTATGAGATGGTAACCAATATCCCTATTGGATGCTAAACAATGCTTGATTGTGATTGGTATAGCACACGCAGATAGAGTTTGTCAGCATAGTCTCAGTGTGTGAAGTCCGCCTTCCTACAAGACAGTCAACCTGCATGCCTCCAATATATTAAATAAATACGTTGATTTATAGCTCCTCGTCATCTGGCAATTAATATACGTACATACAGTACAAAACAAGACAGCCAGTGAAAGACACTATAACTTATTCTCCCTCTACCAAGTCAATGCAACTTTATTTACAATTTTTCAATTCAAGGTGCTTTAAGATTAACACATTTATAAGAACAATGATTAAATAAATTGTGGTGAAGATAAAAAAAAGATTTAAAATAAGTTTACATTTTTTTAAAGAACTTAAATAACTAAACTTAACTAAAAGCATCCTTGAACAGTGTGGATTTGAGTCCTGATTCAAAAGTTTCGAGGATTAGGCTACCTTTAAGACCGACAGGGAGTCTGTTTCAGAGACGAGCAGCATAGTGACTAAAGGTTTCTTCAAGTTTAGCCTTGGAACTGGGCACTAGCTTTTATGTGGCTATTTAGACTATGATCAGAGTCAAATATAACGACGGTCTAATTTAATATTTAGGAAGTTTAATTTAGCTAATTAAAAAAAATATAACGTGTACAGATGAAGACACATGGTTATTACATTATGCACCATATTATTAAATTTTTGTCCCACATTTTAATCATTGCAATATGTAATAATTGATGCGGGGAAATTTAATACATATTGCGTTCAAGCTATGTATTACAAAATGCGGCAGATTATAACAAAACGGGTGTTATTACATAATGAAGAACATTTGTGACATTTTGTCGAGTTATTACATAATGCGTTGTTACAGTGCCCCTTCCCAATGAGTTTAAAGAACAAAGCATGTGATGAGAGGGTAGGAGACAATTAGTCAGAAACCAGGCCAGAAAGAACACATGCATGCATAAGTACAACAGCTACATAAGACATATAAATACTGCATATAGACACCAATTATACCTCGGTGTATATCAGGAAGGATCTAGAGATCCTGAGATTTGACATCAAAAGAGCAAAAGAAGAATAGGATTAATATTACCTTTCACTTACCTTTCAAAAATAGATTTGAAATAGTTCTGTAACTGCACAAAAGCTTTGCAAATTGGAATCTTTAGGGCCCCTCAACTGCTAGCCCACAACCCCTCCATTGTGGTGCCACTAACCTCTTCTCTCTGGGCGGGTTGGTGGTTCTCCGCTCGGTGGGGATGGAATTATGTCACTCACAGTACTCCCCTACAGCACAGTAGTGAGAGATTAATCTCTTGTACTGATGAGTAATGGATATATCTTGTGAAATAATTAATGAATACAACTATAAAATAGTTACCTGTCCTTGCATTGAGGATAATGTTATTTCCAGAGGTTCCAGGAAATTATAAGGAACAAGCCCTCTCTGAAAACCAAAATTGACATTAAAGTACTGCCGATAATTTTTTTCCTCATCTGGAGAGGTGAGTAAATAATGAACTTAAAATTGACTATATTTTCACAACATTTAAACAGCTATACATTACATTTAAAATGGCAAGTACACTTATAGCCGGAAATTATAGGTATATAAAGATGTGTACAATACATAGCTATTGTAGTTGTAATAGCTATTTGATACCTTAAATGTGTTCTAGGTGTTACTAAAACAGCAGCAAAAGACAAATACGTTTTATTTTTTCATGTGGCTTGATATGATGCACTATAATATCAACTGAACCTACAAATAGTGTGTCAGCAACTAAATGTGTTTTTATCAAAAATCATAGTATGTTATTAAACCTTGGAACCTGGTAGTATAGAACAATACTCCAGCTGGACTGATCTTCACATTGCATGTTAACCCGTGGTTCTCTTATTTAGTCAAGGGCCAGACCAATTTAAAGCCATCATACGTCAATAAATTCCTATTGAAATTCCTAGGAAATCATGTGGGATCAATCACTGGGTTCACAGGGCCTGATTTTATCATTGCGCCAAAGCCATTGCGCATTGAACAAAATGTTAAGAAAAAAACTTGCACTATGTGTTATATATACTATAGGGATACTATGCTCACATTAACTACACTGTTTTAAGTATAATGTACTAAATTGATTGAAATTTTGCTCCTTTTTAACTCCAGCATCATGTTCTGCGTCAGTATGCTGCTTAGGATACTTTTTGCTGACATCTAACTTATGGGTGTTTATTTTGACAATTTAAAAAATAATTTTAAAATAAAAATACAAATCAGTTAACAAAATATCTGGGAGCCATGCCCTAAAGCTGGGAGAGAACTGAAGGGCAGCAACACTGAGAGGGATGGCCACTTCTTCTAATTGGACTATATTGTGCACTTGAGTGTAGTTCCACTAATTGTAATCACACTCAGGTGCCAACAAACCCAGGCCCCTTTAACGAGCCAGCAAAGCTGGAGAAAGAGTTGAATGGAACGTAGCAAGGTATTTTCCATATTAAGTTATTAAATATTAATTCAATTAATTATTACATATAATTAAAGAACACAAACCCTCCCCCAAAGCCTTTCTCCGACCACTCTCAAACTGAGCACACTCAATGCTACAATGTCCCTGCAGTATTAGTCAGTTTAGCCCTGTGTCCCTGTGTGTGAAAGGGGATGTGAGTAACTATGGCCAGTAAATTGGTGTTCTGAATGCATCTGAGCAAAATTGCTTTGATGGTTCTCTGCTCTGAGTAACTTAATTAGAAGTTGTCAGCTATTTTTGTTGTTTCATTTAGGGTTTATAAGGGCTTTTTTAAGGGTTCCAGTGGATCTGTAAGTAGTATAATCCCCTCCTGAGCCTTCTTCAAGCTCTTGGTTTAATTTGGTGTTTTTTTGTAAAGATTTTGCTATCACTACTGGGGTTTAGGCGCACATGCCCTTGCGGCTATGCAGTGCATTTGTTGGTGCACATCTTCTGGGTCCCGTATCTCGCACAACAGGTCTAAGGACGCCTACTAAATATATTTTTTGTTTTAGTTGTTCACTTAAATCTAGTAACTATGTATAAATTATATATTTAATTCAGTATGACTCTGAAGTCATTAAATGCTATATACTATATTTGAGATAAAAATTTGTCTGAATTTGAATTAATTGGATTTAACTTAATTTAGCCTCAGCAGTTCTAGTTTCAGTGACTAATTTCCAATGACTTCTGAATTAATGATGCTTTTTTTGTAACATCAGTAAGAACATGTGCGAGAGCAGCACGGGCAAGCCCGTCGGCACCTGCTGAGAATTCGCCTGATTTTTAAACAGCCTTTATTAATGGCCTGATATTTTGTTTGTTCCTTGGGGATCCCGTGAGGGTGAACCGGAAAGAAAGTGGGCATTGCCCTGTTAAAGTGCTCGTCGGGAGCATGGAGAAATTAAATAACTGCAAAGCCACAGTTTCAACCAGGAGTGTGATCACCACTATCAATGCTACACTATCAATATCTGAAATATATGTATATACAAAATGTATAACTAGTTCAACAGTTTAGCAACAGATAAAGAAAAAGTATCCAATTTTGTGCAAAACAGTGTGCAAGATTTCAGACTGACCGATTGGCATTTATGCATCGTCATCAAAAATAATTTATTCTATTTAGAAAACATTTACACTAGGTCAGACATAATTAAAAAAATATCAGAAAAAGTATTTCTGTCAGAAGTCTTTCTTGTCACGGACAATCAATATTTTTCTTTTCTTTTATACCTCTTACCTTATTGTGGTTCTACTGATATTTGAATCCGAGTGCATAGCTTTGTTTTTTATTTATGATCGATATCAAAGATCAAAGGACCAACACTAATCAAAATTATAAAGAGTATTTTTTTTGCATTAGCAAATGTGAGTGGTTCCATTGCCCTAAGACCTTGATACTTATCAATTCAGATTCAAATACCTACTATGTACTTTAATTAAATACAACCCTGTGTAATTCAGAAGACAAATGACTAGTGAAATGGGTGAGGGAGTAGATAAGTGATAAGGGGCAGGAAAGAACCAAATTTGAAATAGACAAAGAGGGGGGATTAAAAATTCTCACCTTCCCATTGAAGATGACTGAAGCCCAGTTGTCAGTACCCCTCTTCAGAACAAAAACAATATTGCCAGGCAACACGGCCAGCTCATCCACAGTCTCTGGGACAAATTCATAGAGGACACTATGTGGCTCCCCCTCCAGCGCCCTACATGGGTGATAAGGGTGGCTGTCGTCATAATTAATCTTAATTATCTATTGTCAGTAAAATAGGTTTTTAACACTAGTTTGTATCTCCAGGCAAATTATGTTGTTTATTATGTTTTCATGATACAGGTACAAAAAAAAAGTGCCATGCAAAAATGTTCACCGCTTGCAATGATGGTCCATGGTATTGAATAACATGGCGCATATTTGAAAATTGTATTTTTATAAAAGAAATATATATGAAGTTAAATGTCAGAAAAAATTCCCAGAAAAATATATTTTAATAATACAGTATATATTTTCTCTTCTGAGACAATATTTGAAACACGTTTGGCAACACATAAAGGCTTTTTGGATCAATTTCTATCAATTGTGCACCAAACCGGTGCAACATTCTTTTAATTCCTGCCTCAAATTTTCTGTTTGATTTAAGACAAGGACATTAACTTTCCTCTTGCTTATCCACCTCTGGCCTTTTGCTTTGGATCATTATCCTTCTGAAGTCTTTTGTGTCTTTTTCAAACTGAAGTAGGTTATATTTATCTAGGATTTATTTCCATCCATGCTTTCCCAGTTCCTGCTGATAGCATGCTGGCACCATAGAAGAAGACTGGGTGATTTTCTGTGTTGGATTTTTGTTAAAAGTAAGACTGTCTTCAGACCAAAAACTTGTGTGACCACAAAACCTTTTTTCAAACTCCATATGAGAAATGACATTTTCCCATTCAGATCATTAATTATAATACTGGACAACTAACTCTTATGCTGACAACTAACTCATCATTTTTTTCCATGTATTAGTTAGAAAATACTGACAAATGCCTGCATGATATATTTATTTCAAGTTTTCATAGGTTTTATGAAAACTTTACCTACAGTCAAAAGGAGGTGTTTTAAATAGATTTTCAATAACAGCAATCAACTGGCACTGTGTCTGATCATTCTCTTATTGTACCACAATAAAATATGGGAAACATCAGATATTTTTCATTTTAATCATTTTATTCAGACAGGAAATTAGCCTGTAGCTTATAAATGCATTTTTACCTTAGTACTTCAGGAACTTTTGGTCTGACAGGAACCTCTTCTGCCTGTTGACAAAGACAATTATTTTTGCTGTACAATTTAGTATACTCTTTGTCGACATCAAGACAGTTAACTTATGATACAGCGTGTATATGAACTTCGTAGCATGAGAATTCTAACCACGTTGCATTACCGGCACAGGGCACACTGATTTCTGTATTACAAATTATCCTTTTGCCCAAAATGTTTCTAAGAGACTGCTTGCCATTGTATTTGTTACTGGCTGTGATGATCAAGGTGGGTATGGATGGCTCAGGATTCCAGTTCCTTCAAAAAAGTTTGGGGCAGTAGTGAATCCTGCCAAACTCTTCCCAAAGCAGGGAGAGAAAAATTCCAGGAAGGCAAAAAAAAAAAAAAAAATTTGGATTTGTGAGAATATCTTGACATTTGAGGATAGGTGTAACTAAGGTACTAGGTTCATATTGAGCCAATAGGAGTCTTCTAACTGATTCAACATTAGAAATCACTATCTGAGCAACTTTCCACATTTCTAGCCGTTTCGAATCAGATAAACGCGTGCTGTAAAGTCTCGCCCTTGATTAACAGTACGGATGAGCAAGCTTTCATGTGTGAGCCAACGAAGAGATCAAGGCAGCTACACACATATAGCAAGCTAGTGTGGCCATAAACATATTGACTCAATGTGTAGCAACATTGGCAATACTCAGGGAACATAAACAATGAAAGAGTGGCATTTATGATTCGTGATCTCTCCACAATGCATACTATAACAATGACATGTGCAATGAGATGTTGGTCCCACGTAGCAAAAATTTACATTAGAAGCGGTAATACCTTGAAGTCATGCATTGATTTATGACTAATCAAATGATTTATTTATTTAATAACCCTGCCCATATAACTACATTAATTGATTTTGTTGGTAAAGTGTATAGTGCAGAACAGGAAGGATATCTTGTGATCCTGTCTTGTCCCTTTCATTTCTACAAAGTGTATTTTGCTTAAAATTAGTTTTTTTATCAATTGTGCATAAGTATGCTAACGATTTGATGTGCAATTGATGTGAGTTTGTCGCAAGGTGTTGAACTACTTACATAAAGTATATAAAAGGTTGCTTTAGATATACTTTTATATGAATTAAGTTTATTTATTTTAAAAAACTGTAAAAACAAAACCTGAACATTAGCAGCGGTTTAAAAACATATTTTAATATGTTGCAGAAGGTTTTAGTACTGTATCATACAGTTAAGGATTTAAATGTGTGCATTATTTAGATAAAAAAGTGTATTGTATAGTTCGACCAGCCACATTTTTTTAGATCATAGCCTTCGGGTGTGTGCATAGAAGCAAAGTGGCATGGGGCAGGACTTGAAATCTTCTGGAGCAGCTCCAGTTGAATTTAAGCACAAGTTATGAGGTCAACTCGAGTACACGAGTTGCCATGCAAAGCACCAATGAAAAAATAAATGAAAACAAATGCCAAATACTACATAATACTATGTCCAACTCATAATTTTGTCATTTATTAACCTCTTATGCAATGGATAATGGCCATCTGTTGTTATATATACTAAATGAACTCACCTGTGGCTGCAGGGGAGCAAACCCAGAAAAGTCATCCTTAGGAATGATGGAGGCCACCACCTGCAGAAAAACAAGAAGCAATACGGAAAGCGTTATGATCGCTAGATCCTTTTAACCTACTACTAACCTGATTCTTGTTACACCCTTATTAGGATGGTGAGTGTTCATACAGGGGGATGCTCTACAGCTGTGTTGAATACCCACACATTTAAAACTAATGCAAACCAACCCAAAAGGATTGTAACTACCTCGAAATAACTGCTGCCAAATTCCCCCAATAATCTGATTAACCTGATCTGATTATTGCCTACAGCAGTACTTTTAATGTCATTAATGTCAGGCTGGCTGGTTTTGTCTCAACAAAGGTGCTGAAAAACTGAAAAAACGAATTGATGCAGTGAAGAGTATTTCATAAAATCATATTTTTCTATTCTGTGTTAATGGAAAAAGTGTGAAAACTGTGTGACCGTATAATGAGTGAGATTGGTGTGCTGCTGTGTAAGGAGTGGAAGAAAACAAAACGAAGTGCTGGGCATACTTCCAAAAAGTTAATGAAGTGGCCTGGGATCTGACCATGAGAAGTTCATTAATTGATAAGGAAGACCAGTTGGAGAGAGTTGGGTGCTTCCTACACACACCTTGGGAAAGTTTGGGTCATGCTGAGGGGCTCGAAAGTTACAGGTGTCTGATCTAGTTCAGACTGGTTTTTCTCTCTGACCCACAATGTGAGTACTGAATGTGTTGTTTGAACTGTATATAAAGAGGAGGCTTTATGATTGTAACCTTGGAAGAGTAGTGGGTAAGACTGCCTCCCCATTTGCAAATGTAATAAACGCGAAGATCTTGAATTCACACCCAGATTGTTGCGGTTGTTCTATTCTAGCAATAGACGGAGCCTGGGGCCCATAAACGCTCATCTGTGGGGTTGTGGTGTCTCAAATGGTATTTTCCCCTGACAGGTATTGTGCAAAGCTTCCCTGAATTATTTGGGGGAAAACATTTGAAGCAAAACTGGATGTCAAGTGTAAAGTTTAAATTTGCCATTAAAGCCCATTTGCCATGTGAATCTGTATGGTCTTTCATAGATGCTTATTAGCATGGTTTCTATGCCGTAGAAATGTTTTCTTTGGGAATGTAATTAGTTATTGTTCAAGAACAGTACTTTACAAGAGACAAATTTTTGATGGTGTTAACGCCTTCTTCAGAAGTTCAAACTTTTCTCAGAGTTGAACTTGCATTGTACCAAATTATATTTGCTCATTTACTGCTGTTGGTTGATTGCCAAGAATATGCCATCGGGCACTTGATCAAAGCAACTTTCTGAGTGTCTCTGATCAATAAACATTGAGTCTGCAATACCATCACCGTCAGCTAAACCAAAGTGACTTATGTAATGTTTATGTGACTTACCTCTAGTAGAAGCCAAACCTCTTAATCATTGAATTCAGGTGTTTAATTCAGTCCCATTGCCACAGGTGTATAAAATCAAGCACTTAGCCATGCAGTCTGCCTTTACAAACATTTGTGAACGAATAGGTCATTCTAAAGAGCTCACTGAATTTGAGCGTGGTACTGTAATGGGATTCAGTTCACTGACGAAGTCAGTTTGTGAAATTTCTTCCCTCCTAGACATTCCACGATCGACTGTAAGTGGTATTATTGCAACGTGGAAGCATTTAGGAACCACAGCAACTCAGCCACGTAGTGGCAGACCACGTAAAGTTACAGAGCGGGGTCGGCGAGTGCTGAGGTGCATAGTGTGTAAAAGTCGGCAACACTCTGCTGACTCAATAACTGCAGAGTTCCAAACCTACTCTGGCATTAACATCAGCACAAAAAGCTTCATGGCATGAGTTTCCATAGTCGAGCAGTTGTATGCAAGCCTTACATCACCAAGCACAATGCCAACCTTGGGTTTGGCGAATTCCACGAGAACATTTCCTGCCTGACTGCATTGTGCTATCTGTAAAGTTTGGTAGAGGAGGGATAATGGTATGGGGTTGGCCTAGGCCCCTTAGTTCCACTGAAGGGAAATGTTAATGCCTCAGTTTACCAAGACATTTTGGGAAATTCAATGCTTCCAACTTTGTGGAAACAGTTTGGGGAAGGCCCATTTCTGTTCCAGTATGACTGTGCCCCAGTGCACAAAGCAAGGTCCATAAAGGCATGATTGGATGCCCGCACAGAGCCCTGACCTCAACCTCGAACACCTTTGGGATGAACTAGAACGGACATTTATACTTATAAAACACAGAAACCAGAATGATATAATCAATTTCACCCATGATAATTTTGTGTTCTCCTAACTTGTAACTTTAACACAGGATTTAGTATATTGACACTGTGCCACGCGTCCGTCTAGAATACGCACGGGAGAGGTCCGGGCACGCCCATCAGCACCGGCTGAGGATCAGGCTA
>JAOVYW010004949.1:0-12669 GCA_025775045.1 Hiodon tergisus | reverse complement strand
CACCACGATTTAGCACGTTAATTACATAGCATGGTTAGAATTACCCTACATGTACCGGATACATTCCTCATAATAAACCTATCCCTCCTGTTTACTAAGATGAAGATGTCAATTTTACATGTTTTTTTTTTTTTTTTTTGCCCAGTTGAATACATACAGACCATATTTAAAACGTGTCATATTTACAAACATTAGCTTAACTTGAATGTATATTTATTATGCCTTTAATTTTATCTTGCGAATCGATTTAAAACAAAACAACCAAGCTGATTTCAAACTTCAAAAAAACGAAATTACATAATTACCTATCTGTATCGCTTCATTGTATTTTTCTAAAGCAGCTTCAAGTTTCTTCTCCGCGTACAAAGCATTCCCCTCGTGTCTCAACTGAACAGCAAGCAGCTGGGAAGGAAACCACTTTGATAATAAGTTGCTCAGAACTACATTTACTCTGTAATTTTGCACATCAGTAAGTTTCGAGGTGTCGTTGCAGTCCCTGCAGCACACGGGCTTTTTTTCTTTGTCCAGGCACTTTTTGCAAAAACAGTGTCCGCAAGGCAAGGTGACCGGCTCGTAAAGGAATCCCAGACACATCGTGCAGGTAAACGCATCATGTTTGCCGCATCCTGTAAGTCCAAGCTCCCGTTGGTTCTTCAGCGTGACGAAACCTTCCTTTCTCCTGATGCTGTTAGTAAGACATTCAACAAGATTCTCCAGCTGCGCGGGCCGCAGCCGCTCGAGTTCAGATGCTTTCTGGTAGATTTCGAACGCCTCACTTAACTTGCCACCGAATGCCAGCGCGTCAGCTCGCTTCAGCGTTAGGTCCTGTTGAGCGCCGAGGTCGCTGAAATATTGTAGCTGGCATTCGTAGATGTCAGCGGCAAGCTCAAAGTTTTTTGACTGGAAAGCTTCGGCCGCAAGCTCCAGCATGACAACGCTATCCATGCTTTCCGTGCCCATATCTGATAGAGAGTGTGTGTCGGTAATTATTATTCCTTGGTCAGAAGTTGACCGTTAAATTGTATTTGTCTCATTTTCTTTGCTCCTCGTCCCCAGTTCAGTTCAAGCCCCACTGGCGGTGCCATCGTTCAGTAATACTGATTCTGTGTTTTAAAAAAAAAAGTGTTACATAAACTATATCACGTGACCCTGTCCAGCTGTTCTCATTGGATGCGTTTCTAAAACTGTTACAAAACAAAAAAAAATCAGTTGTAACATTAGTCTCCTCACTCTCCTGCCCGGAGGAAAGCGAGTCAGACAGCCTACATTTGAATAACCTCTTATATTTGCCAAGTAGATTGTCATTATGTCAGTAAATTGAACACGTCTAGAATTATCCAAAGATCAAGCTTATAAATAAGATATGCTTGTGTAATGTACAACTCAGTTTAGAAAATGACCTTGTTATACCGCAAATAAATCCCTATGTGCCAAAACCGTTTTATAATTTGCAAATAAAAATCTATCAGTGCACTTCCAATATGATCAACTAGATTGGAGTTTTAAAGTATAGTCTTAAAAATTGTACAAATTAATTATGCATAATCAAACAGCACATGTCCCAAATATGACAGATTACCAGTACCGTTCCACATATAGGTCATCAAGGACGTCCCACATGGTCTCAATCCCATTTTCAGACAGGATTTCTTTCACAGGGCTAGCACAACCCTCCAGATAACTTTGGCAACTCACTGAAAGTGGGCCAGCACGATCACAGAGACAGGCTGTCTAGACCTTAATGGGGTTTAGTGTGTACTTCATGCGCAACACCAGGTCGGTCTATGACTCCACCTACGTCTGTGGCAACCCCTCATAACTTCCCCACCCCCACTACAGCCTATATTTATACCACGCTATAACCCCATTTCCACAACGGGCATTCCCTTTGAAGTATACAATGACGTTTTAGAACCAGCCAGCTTTAAGTGTTCTATCGGTGGAAACATCAAGTAGGGTCTTCACTGTACAGCCGACAGTATGGCTGGAAAAATTATTATTGGCACTCCTTTCGATTTAGTTTCATTTCCTCAACATTGGTTCATGCTGGTGATTCACAATACATTCAAGAAGTTTGATTGTTTAACCCTGATGAAAATGCTATAGGAAGTCAAGTGCCAACCCGGGCCATTTATTTGACTTGGTGCCAGTTAAGGTTCTTAGAAGAGACAAAAGATTATTCTAGAACACTTGATCTTTCATTCCGCCTTTTATATAGAGATCTTGCATCTGACCATACAGACCCAACTGCAATATTTGTGAATACACTTGGAGCTTTTTGCAATGGAGCTGTGTCCAGTCGAATGAGCGTGCCGTAACTTCTCACTGATACTTCAGTCTTTAAAAATAAGTAACAAGCACCGTCATTTATTTGATGTGAAAAAGACAATTTTACAGACATAGCTGTCAGAGGAACAAAAGAGCAATGGGGTTAATCTTGAATCTTCAGAATGCTTCTCTTCTCTAGGTCGTTCATTTCCTTGAGAATGAGGGCAACGTTGTAGCGCAATTCCTGGAACTTGGAGACTGGCACCTGGGAGGAAAAGAATGCCATGCTGTCAATACAACTCATCTTATTGGAAAACCTTATGTGAGAGTTTAGAGTAAGCGGCCAGTGTACACCTGTTAAACACTGGGTAAGGTGACTTGTGAGGCAAATCAGCGAGGGGCCACGTTGAACAGAAACCAGTACTGCCCTCGAGGACAGCAATTCCTCACCACTGCTTAAGTGCCATGAAAACAGAAACCTGCTTCATCACATTTCATCTTTGTTTACCATCTACGCAATGCTTTTTCCCCCCTGCACATTGTAGAAAGCATGGTTCCTGGTCTTGAGGGCAGCACATTCGTTTGACTTCACCAATTCCTTTAGATAGGGTGCAGATGGCCCTTGAGCAGCAGATAGTTGGTGGTTAAGAATATGGACTTTTGGCTAGAAGATTGTGAAACGAAAATTTCAGTTTTCTCTCTAATTGAAACACACGTCTCAGAATATAAAAAGCACATCAATGTGCAAAGTGAAAAACCCACAAGCTACATATGTTGTTTTGCATAAGTATGTCTTACTCTAAATATTACATTTTTTCTTGTATAACAGTTCCATTTGTTGCTAAATCAAAGTTTCCTGACATAACAAAAAGAACAGCTTTGTGTTCTCATATCAAATAAGCATTTCTTTACAGAGACCTTCGATACAGGACTATCGATACAAACTGGCACACATCATGAGCCCGGCCACTTTGGTTCCTGCCTACAGTTAGTTATGTAACAGAGAGCAGGCTGTCCTTCCAGATCCTAGATGAAGAAAGAATATCAGCTTTCTGTCTGATTTTTTCCCCCGAAATTAGAAGGCCCCGAGATTGCTCAGAGACGCTGTGGGAAGCTATTCCCCAACACAGTACTGTGACGTTTAGACGCTTGCCAAAACTTTTTGTGCTCGGGGCTGTGCAAGACTTATCATTGGTCGAGCCATGAGAACATAAGTACCCTGAGAGATGCCCTTTCGTCAGAAAACAAGGGGGAAAAAAGGCTCACTGCTTGTTCCATGGAGTCAATATAGACGATTTCACAACACTTAATTACCCTATTTGCAGTATGAAGTAAACTCTAGCAGTGATTTATCACTGTCACCCAGCATATTTTTAAACTTTGAAATCTTCTGCTTGTTTCATAAAATCACTAGTACCTGTCTAGTTCCCCAAATGCCCATAACCTGGTCCCCTTTCTTTTTGAGGAGCACAGTTCCAATGAAATACATTCCGTCTGAACGGCATCCGTTTGCTCAAACAGTGTTCTGCCGCACAACCTCCCTGCAAAAGCAGTCATATGTGGTCATTACCTTCACAGGGAACGGCCTGTGCAGGTCGCACCAGACAGTATAAAAGGGACAAGCGTGCAGTGCTGAAGTGAGGCATGGAAAGTCACTGATGTTGATAAAAGTAAATAAGAGCGGCTCTCTGAGATAAGCATTCAACAAGCGGGCCGACTCCCGCTTTCCGTAATAATGGTTTGCTCAGGCAACACTGTCCTGGCATTTCTTATTGTATTTGATAAATCAACAACAACAACAACAGCAGCAGCAGCAGCAATGATTAAACCCATATTTTTGTTAGAACTATAGATATAGATAAAAAGTTATATCATGGAGACGTGATATGTATATATACCTCAAATTGGTGGGAACTTCCATCCGTCAGCTTCATCTGCATCAGAATGGAGGGCTGCAACGCCCGGGCCAAGGAGCTTTTAAGGGAGAGCAAAGTCAACGGAAAGTTTTTATTGGTGCAATGTTTCACTACCATCCCAGAACACAAACATAATCAACAAAACTGACTAGTACGTAAACGCATGTCCTTTCCAAATACTGCTTCTACTGTTAAACATTGATGTAGAACAAGAAGCCTGCTTACACAGCAGCGTGAAAACTACATGTCTGTAGTTCCCTCCCGAAAATAAACTGCCCTAGCTGAACTAAAAGGCTCCGAGCTGCAGCTCAAACCAAAATGCTCCTAATAATCCACTTCAGACTATTGAAATTCCCCAGTAATAGCCAAGAGGTCCAGTTATTCTCCTGCCTGTTACCTTAGAGAACTCATGGTTCAGGCCACTGAAACATGCTTAGAGGTTGTCAGTTTGTTCACCCAGCTAAAGTGCCCTTTCTGCGCCTGCGAACCATGGCGTGTCCTTGTGGCCAGGAATCAAACTGTTGTACAGCTTTAAAATGCTTAACAGCGTCTTGGGGATAGTCCAGGCGTATACCGGATTTTAAATGAATTATCTCTAATCTGTACAAGTTTACTGATCTCATAGCACTAGTGTGTGGTGGTGGGGCGGAGTCTGGAGGCCCTACTTAGCTTACTTAATATAAATCCATTTACTGAGTAACTTTTAAAGAAAAAAAGTTTCATGTCCCAAATGTCTAAAACAATAAACTGGTTTCCTTTAAAACTGATGCGTTTATGCAACAAGCAAGTTAGAGACAGGGATTACTGTGGCAGCAGCGGTTAAGCTAGCCATTTTACTGTCATTTTGTATTCGTAGCAACACTGTTCATTGGCCTGCATTATGGTGCCCTTTCGGTAGTGTGGAGTAAGGACAGGAAAATATATACCTTGTTGAAATGGCCACATCCACCCTCCATCGCAAGTCCTCCACGCTGGGAAGCCGGGGGCCTTGCTTTGAGGCAGCAGATTCCAGCGTCGTCCTTCTGCAATAGACAAACGGGGAGCTCTGAGATGCGCAGTGTGAACCCAGAAAAAACTGACATTTCTCTTCGGTCGATATTTGCCCACGCCCTCAAATCAACATTATGAAGATGGTCACACAAAGCTGGAAGTCATGCTGGGGAAATTATGTGAATCCTAGCCGCACTTCTAAACATACACTGCGGTAAGGGTCAGGGAAGGACAAGAACATTCCGGCTTACAGAAAAAGGCACTTTAATAACAGTGGACCGGTAGGGGTGATACGATAGCTGTTTCTCATCCATTTGCTCACAGTAGTCAAATTTGCAACAGTGTACAATACTTGCCCTCAACAATAGAGATCCTAAACCTCACACACTGGCGATTGGCTGCAACGGTCATGGAATTGTATTACATCAGCACTGTTCTACCAGCAACTGCCCCCAGAAACACCCCCGTAAGCAAAATGGTCCCCCCCTCTCTTTCTATGACACAATCTTGTCTAATACTTTAACAACATAACACCAGACTACAGCGTTCAACACATGCACTATGTCTTTCGTTATTATAAAAAGTAAATTATATCTACTTAAAATTATATCATAGATTATATTGGAGCAGTACATTTAACTTTCCATGTCCCAAGATCAAAATATATCTTAGTATGATGATATACAAGAGCAAAATACACAGGGGCGTTAGAGTTAAAACCCTCCCACGAATAACCGAATCCGACAGAGGTGTTTCAGTATACTGATTTCAGTGTTGAGGATGAGCAGGTCACTATCAGGAGGCCAAGGCAGTCTTTCCAAAGGGATAATAATTTATAATAACACAAATACATAAATGCATGTACCAGAAGTTATACTTACATTGTTGGATGTTAGACAATATACATTTAACTTATTTAAAGGGTTACAAACCTGCTTCCAAAGATCACACTGGCAAAGTCTGTAATGAACTCCTCTGATATCCTGCAACCAGAGACGTATTCAGTGTCAAATCGTACAATGCACCTGGAGATTCAAAAAGGGTTTTTAAATGCCTTTAGCTCATATCTACTGCATCAATATTTTGACCCATTAAATAGATCCACTATTAGCAGTTGGATAGCAGAAACACCTACACAAAGATTATCACTTGGAACACAATATACACTTCTAATGAGTGCTTCGATTATTTCTTGTTGCATATTCAGCAAAGGCCTGCTTTAAAACAATTTTTTTATCTGAATACCAGGTACCTTAATGGATAAAAACATTAAAAATATATATACATTTTTTTCTTTTAATCCCCTAACAGCTCAACCAATTCAGGGTTGGAGTGAGCTGAAGACTAACAGGTACGTGCATGGGTGAAGTTAAAACCCAGGATGGGACCGGTCCTACGCAGAATAAACCATTAAGTTAATATTATAAATAAAACAAATATACAGGCTTATCACAGCATGTCATTCGCCTATTAGATGTTAACCAAATATCTTGTTCCAGGTTACAATAGCATTTCCACAGAAGTGACCTTAACTGCAACTCTGAGGTGGTATGGTTAGTTTTAACTGTAGTTGTTCTATGAATCTTGGCAGTGTTTCCTATGCCTTGGGCCTATACAATATAATATACAATAATATAACAATATGCCCAATATAATGCGTAACAAAACACATTTCAAGGAGGAGTCACCAGCCTCCGCCTATGTGAATGTGGAAAAACCCATAAGGCCTTGGTTACCTGAGTTCCCGGAGATCGTCTCGGAAGGCCTGAAACACAGCGACATTTTAATCATGCAGGCATATGTACTGACGTCATAGTGTTGTGCAAAGGTTATATTTAATATATGCCTAATATTCTATTCAATAAAAAAAGTGCATAAGATGCTATCCGGTTAGATTAATGTACCGTCAAGATAAGACATGAAAAATAAAATATGTAAACATGCATTATTGTTAGAACAGCTGCTTTCACGATTAATTTTTTTAAAAACTTGAAAACTGAGTCTGACACAGTATTTTAATGATTACTCAAGACACTTTCAAAAACCCAGAACAAATGATGGGCCTAATTACCTCTAGTTTCAACGATGACATGGGGAGACGTAGCGCTTCCTTCAGAAGGCTATACATCCCGGCTATGATATGACTGAGCCGTTCTTGAGAGACGTCGCTGCCTTCCGCTATTGTTTTAATCGATTCTCTGCAGTCATTCCCTTCCACCGCGCTCACCACCGCTAAGAAAAATAACTATCATTCATTAGATTTTGCTTTCGCTAGCAAACATCTAACTACAAGTGAGGCAGCTGGCTGAACGGCTCTTGACCTAGGCGCAAGTAATAATGGTCCTATAACGGCCATTTAATTGTAAAATTGCTGTTCTTATTTTTGCTATAAATGTATTCTGTACTGACAGATGCAAAACATTTGCACAAATTGCATGTTTTTTTTTTTTCCTTGATAGTTGAAAACATTCCGGTTTTTAAATTAGTCTGCGTGTTTTTCTACAACGAGAAGCTTCAGGTAGACATCCAGAAAACACGTAAGGATCAAACGACTCACCTTTAAGTATTTTCCTGAACAGTTCTTTATCTAAATTTTTCAAGTGCTTTGACAACACTTCTATTTCTGATGGAATCCTTCCTCCAAGAAAACTTGTGTTGTCACTCACAGCCCCACCCGATACCTTAACTGACATGTCGATATTCGGAAGTCTTCAGATATCAATATTAAAACAAAATCTCTTAATCGAACTCGTAATACGTGACTGGCAAGCAACCCAGCAAACTGAGTTTTTGCTTGCTACATAGATTGGAAATGTATTTAAACACATTTAACTAATACAATTAATAATACGTGATAACATCAAAACACGAACCTAGAAAAATAAAACAATTAAGAAGCAGGAGCAAAACAGAGTTATCATGGACGACTTGGTTTGCTTCCGTCAATTCACGTGATCCAGTAACATGACTCCAACAGTTCAAGTACCATGAGGGTTTAATATGGTGATGTGCGCCATCTGTTGACATATTATAAAACTGCAACCTTACGGATAATTACTTTTACACGGTTTACGTTTCTTTGGTCAAGGCTTTCTACCTAACCGTCAGAGCACATCAAAGCATTGTCAAAGAATTGACAGATACAGTCTAATTGCACTTTCACATTCATGCATCCAAAAAAATAAAATGCATCCTTAGTTGTTAGTAATAATAAATCGAATTAATACAACAAATTCCAGCCAACTACTACGTGTGCAGATATCTGCTGGCTGTTGGACACTCATTTGCTGCCAATGGGGCAGTGCCTATATCCCCTATAACATGACTTCTAGTTTCTGATATTTACTAATTAAATAGATTAACAAACTTAATCCCCTGTCATCGGTAAGTATATACGAACTACATGAAGACCATGGAATCAAGATATACACCCTCTGGTTGCTAGTACGGCTACCTAGCTTAACTATGACCTTTTTCTTAGGTGTCTTTATTATTATTCAATACCTAGTTTTTGCGGTCTAAAATTAAATACTGAAATAATTGTTTTGAATTTCTTTCAATCCGCCACCCTAGATGGGGCTGTTGTCTCCAGTGCGCTTCCAACTCATCATCATCCCTATGACGTTGGCAGAGGGTTTGGAGTGAAGACGGAAAGCCGGGGAAGATTTGCAAATGGGTTGGAAGAAAATTGGAATCCTATAAATAAACCATACACTAACAGGTTGGTTTGAACTATTTAGTTTGATAAAGGAACTGTTTCATCAAGATGGTCGACTGGTATGAACATATGTTCGCCTATTTTTTTGCTGAGTGTTTTCTTTCACGACGGATTATATCGAGGCCTTACTGAGTCACGGGCTAAACTACGGTGAATTTACAATGTGTACGCAGACGTCAGTCACTAAGACGTTCGAGTGCTAATTTACTATTTATGCGCTTTAAATTAACTAGCGCTGGCAGTCATTTTAGTAATTTCGAAAAAACGTCTACATCTTATAGCTAACTTGATCACTAACCTTCAAGATGATTTATAGCGGGTTTATTAAATTGACGGGCTTGCAGACAATTAATACTAAGCCTATTAATACTAATACGTGCTATTTATCTGCTTGTGAAAAATACACAAATCTGTTGTGCTATCTCTTAAGATAAACTTTGATGGGCAAAGTTGAAATGGTGTGGTGGGTAGAACTAGTATAATTTAACTGACTCTCTAGGTAGCTAGCTAGGCTGTTGTAGCCCAGGTGGTTTGGCGTCTTGTAAATTCTCTTAATAGGTTTTTGATATGCAGTCAGACATATCTATTTCCATTGCCTTGCCGATATCTATTGATAAATACTTAGCCAAATGAGTAATGTAATATAGGTAGCTGCTTAATTTCTCCTAGTTATAGTTTTTTTTTTTGTGTGTGACTTTTACGGTCACATTTGTTTATACACTCGACTACTCTATGATACTGTAATTGAATATAGTTCGAAATTAGTTAAAATTAAATGTAAATAGTTCATTATGCACTATTAGGGCGCGTGGTATGGGAAGTTCATGTTTGAAGCGTATTTGTTGGTTATTGTTATTCAAAATGAATCAATATGTAATTGTCTCTGTGAATTTGATTAAGTAGGAATGGCAGGTCTGTTTGTAAACATGGTATATTCATGTGTGTTTTTATATTATCAAGTTCTTTTAGAGAACATGTTCATGCCATGTCATCCTTACCCATAACGTTTGGGTTTCAGTCCCTCATCTGCCGCTACAGATGTCTGAAGATCTTTACGAAAAGTTCCTTGCCCCCGAGGACCCCTTCCCGCTGCTGTGCCACCGGGGCAACTTCAGCGACGAGGGCACGTTGGACGTCAGCGACTTTGGCTGCCAGCTGTCCTCGTGCCATCGGACTGATCCTCTTGGCCGCCTCAACAGCAACAGGTGGGACACGCGGGGGGGGGGAATGAGAGCTGGAACAGGGCATGCACAAGCACTGGATCCTGTATTGAAGGCTCTGGCTGAGGACTGAGGAGTTGGCTGGCTGGTTTGGTTTCTGTAGCTTAAAACGGCCTTTGTCATTTGCTGGTAGCTTTTCTGGGTTAAACTGTAGAATGTGGTGACTGTGGATTGTACATACTGCTGTCCACACCCCTGGATGACTCCACCTCTACTGGTGGGACGAAGCGGGGGTGGTTGAACCCAGCCTTCCTTTCAGATGGAACCTCACCTCCTGTGGGACCAGCGTTGCCAGCTCAGAGTGCAGCGAGGAGCTCTTCTCCTCCGTTTCCGTCTGTGACCAGGACGACTGCTACTCCCTGCTGGACGACCAGGAGGTCACCTCTCTGGACCTGTTTCCGGAGGGTAGTGTCTGCAGCGACGTGTCCTCATCCATCAGCACCTACTGGGACTGGTCGGACAGCGAGTTTGAGTGGCAGGTGCGTGGTTGGAGGCTGGAGGTTTTACAGAAGGTCTGGCGTAGAACTTAAATAATGTGACGACAACGATGATGATGATGACAGCATTTCAGTACAGTATACAGTATTACAGAAGTTTCTAGTTGTTTGCTACAAACTTGAAGCACAGCTAATAGGTGTTGACATTGCAAATTGTTTGACGTTTGTATGGGCTAGTTAGTTGACCAAACATGTTTTGTTGGAAAGTTAGTAGGTAATGTGGAATTTAGATTCAGAGCTACGTAAAATCAGTTGTACTTTTACATCTGATCTCAAATAAAGGGGAAATGTACATATTTGTAGAAATGTAGTACATATTTGTTGGTGTTGTGAATGAGTACTACTCTGAATGATGTGGAGTCATGAACAATTCTGTGTACTGTACTTAGCGGGAATGTTATTGTTCAGTTGCCAGGAAGTGACATAGCAAGTGGAAGCGATGTGCTGTCTGACATCATCCCCAGTGTTCCCAACTCTCCCTGCCTGGTTCCCAAGAGAAAGGCTAAACCACACAGGAACCTGGATGAGCTTCCCTGGAGCGCCATGACCAATGACGAGCAGGTTACTGATGCCAGATCTTGTAGCCCCACCCCCCAAGCAGTGGCTGCCCACAAAAAAATCTTTTCTGATCAGTTTTATGTGTTTTTTTTGTTTTTGTAAAATATGGCTGGAATTCCTCTTGCTTTACAGGTGGAATACATAGAATACCTCAGTCGTAAAGTGAGCACCGAGATGGGCCTGCGCGAACAGCTGGACATCATTAAGATCATAGATCCAAGCGCACAGATTTCCCCCACAGACAGCGAGTTCATCATTGAGCTCAACTGCCTGACTGATGAGAAACTGAAACAGGTAAGGAAACAGGTGGCCATCCTGGAGAAGAAAAGCGTGATGCCATAAAGTCTGCCCTTTGCCCTTTTCCCTAATGAGACGGAATTAGTCGGCTTGCATCCTAGCTGAGGCTGGGCGTTTTCTGTGGACTGTGAGTCTGGCTGACTTCCGCCCCTCGTGGTGCAGGTGAGGGGCTACATCCGGGAGCATGGCCCAAGGCAGCGCACGGGCTGGAAGCGCGGTGGGCCGAGCAGCGCCAGCGCCAGCAGCAGTAGCGCCAGCCTGGCTAGCAGCAGCGCAGCCAGCACCGGCAGCAGCAGCGGGGGCCGCTCCACAGGCTCCAACATCAGCCGGGCCCACAGCGACGGGAACCTGGCCAGTGCCGCTGAGCGCATCCGGGACTCCAAGGTGCGGTTCTGACACGCTGCTCCAGTGTGCATCAGCCCATACCCTCCATAAGCACCGACTGCGGGATATATGGCAGACTACTTTAATGAAGGTCATTGTTCCCGGCTACTATGTTAAACTTTGAGTAGCCTAATTTTCAATATTGGTCTTGGCGTAGTCATAGCAGCCTGTGCATCTACAATGTAAACGTCTCACCATCCTACTGTAACTTTGTGGAGCGGCTGTTCAGCTAGTTATAAAAAATTAAATATAGGTCTGGAGGGGAGAAAAAGTTCAGTTTATTGTTCTAGCTAGCCATAACTGCTTGATATTTAAGATGTTCGTCCACAGTTGGAAAGCTACCTAGCTGCATAATATATGCAACTAGGTACATGCACAGAAATAAATCGTCTGAGTCTTATTTTACATCTAAGATTTTATTTTAATATTATTATTACTATTAAGTTCTTAGAAGCTGATATGGTTAGCTGTCTAGTAATATGAATATGACGCAGCTGTCTAATATGAAGATCCCAGGAATTGTATATCTACTGTAACTATAAGTTTCAGGAATAAAAAAAAAAAGTAAGTCTTTTTTATTTTTGAAAAATGGACGGTGCTTCTCTTGGCCTGTCACTAACCAGTGTCTCCTTTCAGCTTCCTGAGCTGGAGCAGGAGGGGATTTAGTTTTGGTAATGATATTCAGGCGTTTAAAGCTGAGGACCGCATTTTGAAACTGAATTAGTATACCTGGCATTTCCATTCATTCCCCTCAAAGTCTAGGGCAGAAATGTTACTGTAAATGGACCGTTGTGGAGATGCCTTGCGTTTGACTCTGTTTC
>JAOVYW010004948.1:1383-11773 GCA_025775045.1 Hiodon tergisus | reverse complement strand
CTGTGCATTAACACCTAGCAGTAAACCCTTCTGCCGGCCCGACTCTCAAGTCATCTGAACAGTGGCCTGAGATGTTGAGATGTTGAGATGTTGAGATGTTGCTGGCTGTTACCTATTAGCAGGAGGCTCAGGATGACGTGGTGATGCTTCTCTGCCTTCCACAGGACTGCTTCCATTGCCTCTCGGCCAGCGCCGGACACCAAACCGCTGCCAGGCGACCACATGGTCATCACAGTGCTATTATCCCACACTCTGCTTTCCAGAAACCAAAGAGAGACTTACTGCCTATGGACTGGGGAGAGCGGCTCCTCCTGAACCTGGGGGCACCAGAGCCAGGGCTGGGTGTGGGGGGGTGGGCATGGAGGCGTCAGGGGAGGATCCAGCTCCATGGAAGGCTGCAGCCTGGAGCGGACTGAGAAAAGAGCGTGAACGTTAGGGTCACGGGGACCGCTTCTGGTTCTAGGGTTCCCTCTCAGCCCTGCAGGTAAAAGTGCTGCTGGGGTCAGCAGAATGAATCAAGCTTTTTATTATTCCCTTGGGAAAATGCAGTCTGTTCAGTGCTTTGTAACAATTCAATTCAAGCCATAAAAACTTGGTGGCAAGTAAAAACGCTGTACACATTAAGCCAATAATGACAGGTAAATGGGTGAGCTTGTAGCCTAGGGTGTAGACATGCTTTGAGTTATACAGGAAGTCACAAGAGTCCACACAAACCAGGGGAATAACAGCCACAGCTAAGGGGAAAGCTGGAAGAATCTAACAGCACGCTGAAAACACAAGAATGACAAACTTCCCCATCAAAATCTGTATGTTACCAGGGGATTCCAGTGGGGTGGATCCTTCATCCGTGGGAAGCGAGTTGGCAGACCCACTGATCGTTTCATATGCCGTTATCTCCATGGGGTCCCACAGACCAGCGGGTGTGTCTGAAGGAAAACAGAAAATCTGCTTACCCAGCATCCGCCCTCAGGATCACCAGGGAGTTTTAAACGTCACGTCAACCTCACGGCTAATGGCGCCCACAAAGACACACAAAGGAGATCTTTATGCTTTCACGTCTCTCATGTTGTCAAATCCATCATGTTTCTAAGATGTAACAAAAACAGAAGATATCTAATAAGCAGCCTGGAGATGGTCTAAACGCCAGATGTTTTATGTACCCAATATAAAATCTATATAAATCAGTTTTTACTGATTAGGACCTACCTAGTCCAAGGTCTTCCATGCAGGTTATTTTCTCCTCCACTAACGTTGGGGCGATTGTGGCTGGATACTGAGCTCTCCAAGAAGAGAGGATACTGTGTGGTTTCTGGGCACGGCAGGACTCCATATGAACAGGCAAGTACAGAGACTGGAGACGGGAGACGGGTCACCTTGGTTAAACATGTGTCTGGAAAGTGGAAACCTACTACTACAGGCTTATCTAATACGCCAAGGCCTAGCCCCAAACATTACCTAGAGCAGCACAGAGAATCGGTAGATATATCAGTGCTAAATGGGAAATGCAGTTTCCGTATCGCTGTTCACAGGTTCACTTAAACCTTCAATGTCTCCAGGTTTCTGTCACTGTCTGCAGCCTCTCTAGCTTCAGTTTCTCTGTCACCGTGGTTTCTTTGTTACTTCTGTGTGTCATACTCTTAACCAGTTATCTGCCACTGGCTCCTCAGTAGATAGTGTTACTATGAAGGTACATTTGTTAGTTTCGTCTTTATCAACAGCACCTGCGGTATCTATACCTCTTCACACAACAAAGGCTCTTTGTAGAAAAGCTCTGTGATGTCGGAGTCGGTGATCTCCGAGTCTCTGACTTCAGCCTTCTCAAATGGCACGCTCCATACAGGAAAGTTATCAGACTCCCTAGTGAGACCACAGAGAATTGTTAGACGCGTCTGCTCCCCCATCTAAAACTGTTTCGATAAAATAGGTCACCGTCTATAGTCAAATAACTGTTGTAAAAGAGGCGTTGAAAAAAAATATGAAGGTATGTCCCTAAAAGAACAATCTCTCCACATGTCACGTATTCTACGATACCACAGAACTTACCAAAGAGTGTGTTATCATTGAATGTCATGCTAAACCGCTTCATTTAGCATGTCACTGTTTTTAGCTTAAAGACTTTTGGATCATTTTGAGAATATTCTTTAGCAACATGACCCCAAATGGAAATGAGCTCTCGAAAGAACATGTAGATCAAAGCCAGAACGGTCTCAGTGAGGCAACACGGGCTCCGAACCTAAAGATGTGGTCTTCTGAGACAGGATCTCCTGTGGAGATCATGAGAGGGTCCACCACGGATAGGGTCCTCAGTTTTCTCCGCAGAACGTGGAGTGGAGGCAGCTGCTTCTGGAACTGCAGCAAAGAATCAACAAACAGCACCTCCTCCGTCAGGCAGAGATCTGATGAGACAAGAGGTGGCATCAGTCAGTCAGTCAAGGGACCAACAAACAGCACCTCCTCCGTCAGGCAGAGATCTGATGAGACAAGAGGTGGCATCAGTCAGTCAGTCAGTCAGTCAGTCAGTCAAGGGACCCACAAACAGCACCTCCTGTTATTAGATCAACGTTGTCTTTCTGATGTGATGGAGAACAGTTTTACTGGGTTATCATCGTGCCATCATGGGACGCGCTTATATTCCCATGAGGATTTACAGAGGAAGGTGCAACGCACAAAGCCACGGGTTTGCCAAAACTTTCATTTGGTCCAAGCCCCAGTTACGTTGCGCATTGTCTCTGTTCAACAACCAAGCGCACAAACAGAAACGCGCCTACTTAAAGCATTGTTCCGGCTATTTTGCACATTTGTTTAGAACTCATTCCAATGGGTAACCAAGGGCACAGTGCCCCATCAACCGCGCAGTGGAAAACAGGTCCCAGTTGTGGTCTCAAGCATTTGAACCTCTTACATATCGCTGTTGAATATTGTCCAGGCAGATGTTTTATGTGCTCAGTTACTGAGTCACTTTCTCATATACACGGACACGGCTTTCTTATTCAAGACAATTTCTGAAAGATTAAAAAAATATTGAGGTTTACAGTATTACAGCAATATCGCCCAGACCTAATCGGGTCTCACCATCACAGAGGTTTCTTGGGTCCCTTTTCTCCGTTTCAGCCCTGTGGAAAGTTTCAGACCAAGAAGAGCCCCCCAAGAGCCTGAGGGCCTCGTCCGTCTCCACATGCGTCTTCAAGGTGGGGTCGGAGGTGGGCGACATCTCAATATTCTCACCATTCATTTGCTTCACAGAGAAGCTGATTAAAAACCAGAGAGCATGATTGGCCAGCACACTCAACACCCCAGATTGTGTTTTTTTTTTTTCTGCAGCCCAATCTTTTACTGCACACTTATACTTTTTTATACCCGGAGCACAGGCACATCTATTAAAGGCTATATCAACGGAGAGACATTTTAAACTCAGAACTAATCAAATATTTTCCCAGAAAAAGCAATTAATTCAATCAGCCTAATTAAAAATTACTTTATCCTCTCTGAACTCTTTTTTTTTTTTTTTTAACCAATAGGCAAGCTTCCAACACTCTAAACAGGTGTCCAGTAGTTTTTTTTTTTTTTAATGTGCACATCAAACTAGGTATGATACTGCATAGAAGCTAATTTCCTTTTAAATGCCCTAACTTCCCAACTGACTTTCAACCCGTTAAGGTCATAAAACATTTTAAAAGTTTACTTTTTTAGGAAGTTCCCCAGTTGCCCATTGGTCGTGAAGCTGTCTGCTTCCGTTCCGCTGAGGACAAGTCTACAAGTGTCATTCTCCAATGCTGTCAAAACAATATCAGTCATTATAAGTATTCTGTAATTTGTTTTTTGTTTTAAAACAAAAAATCCATGAGAAAAATTCAGTGCTAATTTCTATTTGCGAGATATCATGTACACAACTTTTCATCGTTTTAAATCCTACAACCCTACCTCGGGTCCACGGTTTTCTAAACGTAACGTCAGACAAGCTTCCCGTGTGTGCATAATGGTCAGTGTGGCGGTGGTATGGCACCGGAAGGAACAACCAGCCCATATTCAACTTCTGTATTGCAGAGGCCTACATGGAGGTTAAAGCAGCAAAATGTAATTCTGAAACTTTTATTCTGGAATTATTGACAAATTTTCTCATGGCAAAATAAATACGTTATTGCGCCATTTCAAAAGTCATCTAACCATGGACTTCGCTTACCTCATATGCGTAGTCTATGGCTCTGTATTTCAAAGTTGAAAACATTTTTGCCATTGTCGGTGTGCGCACCAACTGGGACTCGCTCCTGTATTGACCTGAAATGTAGATGTTAAGGTAAATCAAACGAAATTTTGCCTCCACTTAGTGCACACTGTTGGGAACGTAACTAGTTGGACCTTTCAGTTTTGCATGCATTTTCAAGCATTGGCAAAGCTGTATTGTTTTGGCGTCGAACATACTATAGACTATAGCTAAAGTTTTATGGAGCATTACTACGACGTTATTTTGTACCGCCGACCACCAACTCTAAAGTCCTCCGATATTTTAGATGCCCAACACAGCCTTCATCAAGGAAAGTAAATTTAATGAATCGCATTATGACCTCGCTAGCTTCGCACGACTTAACTTCTGAGGATAGCTGCTACGCTAGGTACCCATGTTATCACATTTAAACGTCGTATGTACATCATTACCTAGGGGGAAACCTCATAATCTACTTTGACAGCAGTTGAGAAATATATTTAAATTTAATAATACAGCTAAATCACTCTACCTAGTTATTGAAAGAAACTGAGTTAGTTCAGGTTAAACTGAACTATTCCCGCGATAACAGAAACAGCAGGCTCTGAGACGTTGGAATGTGGGAAGGGAAACTGCCAATCATTTATAGCACTAATAACATTGCAGGAAACGCTTGCCAATCTGTATGTGCTGCCAATCATACGTTTTTTTATTACGTAACCATTCGCCTTTTTAGTTTATTTTTGTCTCCTCGATTATTTTTTATGGCAGTTGTTTATGGGAGTGAGGCACATAGTGACTTTTTTTTCACTTCGTCACAAGCCCAGAGAGAGAGAGAGAGCACTTTTAGATCAAGGGGATAAAACATTTAGCAGATTAGCTTCAGTCCTTACGCGGTATATATGATCTTTTGGAGATGTGTCATGAGTTGGACAGATAGAGGATAAGCTGAGAAGTTTAGCTAGAATGGAAAAACCAGCACCACCCATACTTAATAATAAATAAGGACATCCCACATCATCAGAAGGGTGGTTCGGTTCAAGTGTCATGGACTCTAGACCCTTGAAAACGAATGAGCAGCCTACATTATTTATTATATAATGGTCTTGATTAATATAACTTTTTAAGATAGCTATTTTTTTTTGTCACATGAAGAACTGTATTACCATACTGCACAATGGTAACCTAAACGAAACGGTGTCATTTGGGCTTACCCACCTCCTCCAGGACCGGAAAAGGCTGTAACTACGAGCTACCTGAACGAGTAGTTCAAGCGCACTCACCTGTCCTGACGTCACCCCTCCTCATTTGACCACGCCTATAATTCCGAGGCACTTTTGAGAGCACTTTCCATAGACCGTGTTTCACGGTATGATTTGCAGTACGGTTTCTTCGTGAGTTGCCTCCCCCCCAAAATAACTGGGTCAATCTTTAACCTAAATAAATATATTTTTATTATTATGACAGACGTTATGAGCTGCCATGGTTTTTTAAAACACTTTATGAACACTTAAATAAATATATATTTTAAACCACGGGGAAGCTCGCTCTTATAAGTAATGTATGTATGGATTGATCGGTCGTACAATGTCATGGTCAATGGTAGACAAGGTATCAACACTGACAAAATCAGCTAAAGGGTACCCTTTCACTTATGTCTTATATCGATATTTATCCTACTAATAAAACGAAAAAGATGTAATAGCATGTCAAAATTTTCATTTGGTCCTAGTCCTAGTTGGGAGTAATTTTTTTTAAGTAGTCCACACATATTTCCAAGAGCTAGGGATTTCCTCTCTATCGACTCTCTGAAATGTCACCGTTGAAGAAGGAAATTCGAACCCAGCAGAATGAAACGATTTCACTACTGCGCGCCATTTGGGGGTTTTAAAACGGCGCGTCGTGTTGCCCGGTGAATATACAAGCGCTGGCGGCAGAACGTCTCGTCTCGCGGACACATTTGAGCCAACTACCGGTTTACAGTTAAAACCAAACAAGTAACGGTTTTTACCCCTTTTCTACCGCAATACATACGGAATTGAGCTAGTTTTTGTTTTTTGCCACTATGAGCCAGCTGACTTTTCATAGTTATCTTTTTATTATTATTTGAAAAACAGCGATAAGTAATTTTCCAATGAATTATGCAATTATTTGATCTGGGAATAACAGCTCCAATTATTTTATTTTTTTAATCAGCACCCAATCTAACCTTCCAGTCCGGCGGTTGAAGCAATAAGCGTTTTAAAATTTAGAAAGAGAAGAACGCAACGCCTACATGCACGCCTACCGCGTTCGTTTTCCGCAGCGCCTGACTCGAGGGCGTAGTTTAGATAGCAGCTAGTTGCCCTGATACTCGTAGGGTCACTCGTACGGATTTAGAGATGGCCGTTGTGGACATGGCCATACAATGTCTCGCCTTCTTCGGGGTCATACTGTTCCTTGTTCTCTGGCTAATGCATTTTATTTCCATTATCTACGTGTAAGTAATTTGCTTTTTTCCTTCCAATTCAGTCGCGGTGTGTTTAAGTAAATTATGTGTTTCAGGCATTTCGTTTGGCTATACCTTTATCTGTAAATGGGAAAATATAGGAAGTTAGCTCATTTTTAGTTTGCTAATTTGGTTTTCCGTAATGTGTATACCACGTACTATTTATTTCTTAGTACTGCTTTAGTGGATTTTAATGTCGTTTTGTAGATGTCCGCGATCTCTGGCAACGCTAGCCGCTTCCTTGCATAGTCCCTTTTGATTGATACGCGTTCGTAATCAAATAATAATACATAATACAATAATAATCATAATAAATGTATGTCTGCTACCTGGTCACACTTTCATATCGAAATGCTTATATGGAAAATGTAGCATTAATGTTAAATTCATATTTAGTTTTTTCCCAAGTGTTGCGAAAGTTCCCAGAGAGGTAATATATCGGCAGTTCAATTAAACGGAAATCATCCGGTTTAGTCTCGGGTTAGTAGTGAACATAGGGCAATGGGTGTGGCTATATAAGAACCCCGGGGACATTCTTAACCAATTACACCTATAAAAAAATGTTTAGAAGGTAACACGTTCCAGGTAACTAACCAGGTACCGCTCCTTTTTAAGTTGATCGAAACCTGTAAATCTCTGATACAAATTGTGACGCATTCATATTGTCACCGCCCTGATTTAGACCCGCCATGGGAATAATTCTATGATTCCGCCGTCCTTAATTTTCTCTCTGCAGCCGACTTCATTTCAACAAGAAGACCACAGACAAGCAACCTTACAGCAAGCTTCCTGGGGTGTCCCTGCTGAAGCCCCTGAAAGGCGTGGACCCCAACCTTTTTAGCAACTTGGAAACATTTTTTGAGCTTGACTACCCCAAGGTAACTGCTACAACCGAACAACGCTAGTACTTCGGTTCCTTTAGTTTCTGCCTGGCTGTGAATTGGGCAACGCTTATTAAGTGAAATCTGAGACGAATCCTGAGGTTTTGTGTAATCATGGAGACGTCAAACGTCAAACAGGTTGGTCAGAGATTTCTCAATGTTCTGGATGTGATCCCTGAGCGTGAGAGAGAGAGCAAGTGTCTTCCTGATGAGCTAACGGCACCTTTCAGCATCACGTTGAGTCTTCACTGGTCAGCAACGCAGACTAATACTTGTTGGAAAAGGGTCAGATCTTACTAAAATGACTGAATGTTAGTGAAAGTCATATGAAACAAAGCTGTCACTGGGCTATTTAACAGAGCCAGTCCCCCCTCCACAATCTCTCCGAATTTTCTCTGTGAGTCAGATGTCATCTTTGCCAAAACATTTGACTTCTATAAGAATCATGTGCTGTGGTGACCATATGACTCTGCTCTGGACAATTCTGCTTTGTGTTGTAATCACGAGATTAGCTGAAATGCTGGTTGGAATGCCTGCTCATATGTGGTTAAAACGGTGGTTTCTTAACTTGTCCATCCCAAGTTTGTTCACAAGGTTGTCATGCGAGAGGCACACGCGTCGAGGTTGTCAATTGCCTGCTGAGAGCCTTATTTTGTGGACTGTTTTTGTTTACGGCATTGAGTTTTTTTTGTTGAGGGTCTGATTTCTGACAGCGCACAAGGGTCCTCTGTATCGGCAGATATGGTATGATTTAAAGGTATGCACTTACTTGTACAAACAGCAAGGTTAACTAATAAACTCTAATAATGCTAGTAATGCTAAATGTGTTTTTCAGATGCATTTGTTTCTAATTTAGAGTCCATTAGAGGCTCCAAGAGTCGTCATGCGTTGTGAACCTAACCTTAACGCTTTTTCATGGTCTAGGCCCCTTAGTTCCAGTGAAGGGAAACCATAACGCTATACCATACAATGACATTTCAAACATTCTGTGCTTCCAGCCTAGTGGCAACAGTTTGGGGAAGGCCCTTTACTGTTTCAGCATGACAGTGTTCCTGTGCACAAAGCGAGGTCCATACAGAAACGGTTTGTCAAGATCGGTGTATAAGAACATGACTAGCCAGAGCCCTGACCCCAGCCCCATCGAGTGTCTTTGGGATGAACTGGAACGCTGACTGCGAGCCAGACCTAATCGGCTAACATCAGTGCCCGACCTCACTAATGCTTATGTGGTTGAATGGAATTCCTGGCAAGAATGTGCCAACTTATAGTGGAAAGCCTTCCTAGAAGAGTGGAGGCTTTTACAGCAGCTAAGTGGGGGGTGTGCAGGGGGTTAGGGTTAGGGTTAGGTACAGAATACAGCGTTTCCCCCCAGGAAACATGACCTGCTGAAATGTCATATTATTTATTTATTTATTATCAATGTCAAATTATTCATTAACCTTAATATAGTCGGTAGCTTTTACCCCTCCCAGATTTGATATCAGCAGCCATGTTCCGGATTAGAATGTTTAAATGGAAAAATACTAACAGATTTATTTTCCAGTAAGTGCATTTGTCTTTCTTGTTTGGCAGAAGTTCCTTATGGGAGCGTTGAATTTAAAAAAGCCTTCTGCCAACCTGTGTCAAACTAAATTTCATAGTGGTCTTTTTGTTGCATGAATTTATCACAATGGCGATATCATGGTTTTATGATACTCGCGCAGTTATAGTAACTGTGTAGGGTTATCGACTTCTGTTTCCCTCAGCGATGGGTTTGAGAGTTAAGCAAGTGGCCAGGTTTGCAATCAGCGTTTCCTGAAACTGGCCCAGAAGAGAACGTCACCATTTTGCCTATAGTAACAGGATGTATTTAAAAAGTCACCTGGTGATCACCTGATCACTTTTGAGAGCTGTTTCCTGGTCAGAAAGCAAAGCCAATGATCAGGAGTCATTCCACGCGTGTTCGTCTGTCTGTAGAGAGGCAGGTCAGACGTCAAAGCGTCACTGATCCAGCTTTCCGAGTTTTTCCCAGACCTGATCAGCTGGTTACCGCTGGCGTCTGTACTCAATAAAGAGCGTTTATATGAGATTGTCCGTCAGCTGTGAATGGTAACATCTGTTGTCAGGCGGGAAAGGTTTGGCAAAAGCTGGTTGATGGGACAGGATTTCCTGGTGCCTGGCGCTTTGCGCTTTGCACAGGACAGCGTGTGGTTTCAGTAGGCGTTCATGAATAGAGTGAAACTGTGACCTCAGCAACCACTCAACCAATCAATGAGGATGAGCCTGCACCTCCTGCTTTCAATGTGCTCGTGGAAACGTCTCTTCTTTAACTGATATGGTTTGTTAAAGGTGTGTCTGCGCTTCCCAATGACACTTTGTGTAACGTGCTGCTGATCTCCAAATGAGAGATTGCTTTTCTCTGCTCATGTAGAGACATGCTGACTATACGACTAAACATTCACGTTTTTAGAATGTTTATTCACATAGTTGGGTCAAATGGCAGGTTTAAAAAAAACAAACAATCCAATCTGTGTTTTCCCAGGAGCAGGGCCTTTTTTCAGCGTGTTAAATGTTTCTACACAAACAGAGAAAAGGGCTCTCTCATTTGGGGATCTGCAGCGTGTTAAATGTTTCTACACAAACAGAGAAAAGGGCTCTCTCATTTGGGGATCTGCAGCGTGTTAAATGTTTCTACACAAACAGAGAAAAGGGCTCTCTCATTTGGGGATCTGCAGCGTGTTAAATGTTTCTACACAAACAGAGAAAAGGGCTCTCTCATTTGGGGATCTGCAGCGTGTTAAATGTTTCTACACAAACAGAGAAAAGGGCTCTCTCATTTGG
>JAOVYW010004946.1:0-12673 GCA_025775045.1 Hiodon tergisus | reverse complement strand
AAGTCAGTCAGCTTTACCTTAGTAGTGCCTTGACATGTATCTGGCAAATGTTAATCAAATTTAAATCAATATTGAATATTTGTCCTACTTTGGTGCGAGTAGGAGATTCAAATTCCTGCTTGTTATGCTTTTTTATGGTCCATTGTCCAGTTCCTCTGTTGCTTTCACATTATGACACACTGTTATATCACCACACCTTTATTGATAGCCAAAGCAAAGATTCAGGTTTTTTGTGCAAGGTTCATATGCACTATATGGACAAAAGTATTGGGACACCTACACATTACACCTGTAGGAGCTTTTATGACATCCCATCCAGAAGAGCATTTGTGAGATCAGACACTGATGTTGGACGAGAGGGCCTGGCTCGCAATCTCCGTTCTACTTCATCCCTTAAGGTGTTCGATAGGGTTGAGGTCAAGGCTCTGTGCGGGCCAGTCAAGTTCTTCCACACCAAACTCATCCAATCATGCCTTTATGGACCTTGCTTTGTGCACTGGGGATCAGTCATGCTGGTACAGAAAAGGGCCTTCCCCAAACTGTTTCCACAAAGTTGGAAGCATCGACATGTCTTGGTAACATTTCGGAAAATTCTGTGGTCACAAATGCTCTTCCGGAAGAATGGGCAAAAATTCTGACAGACACACTCCAAAATCTTGTAGAAAGCCTTCCCAGATGAGTGGAAGCTGTTATAGCTGCAAAGGGGGGACCAACTCGATATTAATGCTTATGGATTTAGGATGTCATAAAAGCTCCTGTAGGTGTCCCTATACTTTTGTCCATATTTTGTCATGATATCAAATTTATCCCAGGAGGGGAAATCCGACCGACTATAATTTTTAAATTTTTTAAATTTGAAGTAGGTATTCCAAGATACCTTGCAAAATGACTTTTCCTCCTTTAATAATATTTGGTCTGTTGGTATTGGATTACAATTTGGCTACAGTCCCCTCCACTAATATTTCCACCCTTGGTAAATATGCCGAAAGGGCTGTAAAAAATCGTAACTGTATTCTCGGGTTTTTCTCATAGGGATGGATGACTATGGGATTTTAGCCTGTTTGTCACCTCATATTGATACCCCGGTGAAACAGAAAGTTATGGCTTACGACTTACGTTTCCTTAATGACTCAAAAACTAAACAAAGCCATAAAAAATGAATGGTAATATATTTCAGTTTGATTTTACTCATAAGAGTTACTAGGAGTGCGAATAAATGTGGCACACATGTTTTGGAGAAAAATATTTTTTTAATTTGACTTTTTTCCCCCCAGTTATTTAAATTAAGGGTTCAATTATTCTGAATGAAAGATCAAGAGGATAAACACTAAAGACTTCTTTTTTTTCCACAGCCCGTTCTGCTCATATTTACTACGTCTGGCAATATTAGTGGAGGGCACTGCATTTTCACATTTTATTCAGTGATCTCTGACTTTTATGTGTGCGTTTTGTCTCTCTTAAGTATCTTCTACTACAAATATAAGTTTTTTAACTGATCCTGTAGCAAGTGGACAGTAATGCCTTAATTGCACGTCCTAATTTTGTTTTACACCAAAGATTATGCGTCAGTTACTCTGGCAGGTATTCAACAAGGTAAGAGTTTTGTTAAGAATGTGCTTTGAAAGAATGCAAAGAGGTGTGATGTTTGAATCAAATATTTAATGTAGAACTCTTAGTTGTCAATTGGTTTTCAAGCTTAGAATCATAGTCTGTCAGGGGACGCTCCCGTGAAAACCTTATCCTTAACCTTAGCCACCAACCCAACAGAGATGACCAGGAGTACAATAACGGGCACTTCATACAAGTAGAGAACAATAAGTAGATATTCAAATTTATATATGAGCGCTACATTTTCCGTGTCATCCATGTACTGCTCCGGCCACCATATCCTGTAGATGGGACCAATCAAGGGTATATTCTGACCCATTTTGGCCTTTCATCAATACAGTGTAAGACCTTGAATTGTATAAGCCTGTGCTAAACACAAATGGAAGAGGAGTGCAAACAACCAAGGATGCCATCTGTTAACTGGAATCTTAGATTCTGTTCCTACAGGGTTTTCAAAGTGGACAGTGACAGGCAAGGCAAAAACATTATGTATCTTTGATGAAGATAAAAAGATACTATGCCCTTATTGTCAGGGTTGAAACCTAGAATGAAATCAGTGACTGATGCCCTGTTCTGAGGCACCCACCCGGCTACGACACAAAATAACATCACAACGTCAAAGCCCAAAAAGTTAAAAAAAGTCAGTGCCTTACCTGATTGCTTCACCTAACAAACTGAGGACACAAGAATTTAAATTAAACACCACACCAGCACAACCAATACCATAACAAAACAACACACCGGTGGGCTGGAGCCAAGGAAAGCGGACAAAAAAAACAAAACCGGAGCTGAAGTGAGCCACTGGACTTATTTTTTTAAGGTCTCTTAATCACGGAAGCCTGAAAGTGATACTCAGTCTACAATGAACCAAGCATTTTTTTCATTTCAGTTTTTTTATTCCCTATCCAAAGCAAAAAAAAAAATTGGTTTGATTTGGGGGTTTTTTGGCCATCACTAGATTTAAGTAGTACCATTTTTATTTTTTTGTTTCCACTACATTTTTTTTTTCCATCTGGGTTTCGTCACATAATTACCTTTATTTCATAATATGCCAACGTCAAATGATAAATTAGGCATTTGCTTTGATATTTTGAATCATGCCAATGGGAAGTGTCTGTTATTTTTGAAGTCCTTTAGAAATACATGCAAATATATTATGTTATGCTTTAAGGGTAGATAATACCTAAACACTTGAGTCACTGTTGTTCCTTGCAGAAATTTTATGTAATTTCTCAGTCATGCGTTTCCTTAAATAGACAGGTTTGTGTTTTTCATTTTGTTTTATAAATTTGGAATGGTCAATTTTTTGTTTTTCCCGTTGTGAAATTGCCAGTTGTTCCAATGCATTTCAGCCCATCGCTACACTTCATGCAACCACACATTGTGAAGTTGGAAGAGTACCTTTCACCAATCGCTTTCAATCCACCTGTGTTCCATTGCTAGTCACAAAGGGCAGTGGATATCAACAGCAATTAAACAATGACGACAGTCTTGCTCAACCAGCGTAATGTGAACCGTTTTCAAAGTCTGCGAATTGAATTATCAGTATCTTATCTGATAACATGTCTTAAGGAAGAGAGACACATGAAAAATCACACAGGTTGTGTTAAGATTAGCTAACACATATCAGAGTTCAAAATTAAGTGTCCGTGTGCTCCAAAGTTTGTCATCCATTCCCAGATTTCACTGAACATCAGCTTACAAACAATAAGTTGCCAAAAGGAGGGGAGTGATAAATCCATCCCACTGACCTTGAATGCAAATGCAATGCAATTATCGTGCCACACCTGCCGGTTTTATGTATTTATAGTTTTTTCCTTCTGCCTATTACTGTAAAACGTGAGTGCTGTAATGTGCAATCCAGAGATACGCAATACCATTTTGTCACAATAAAATCCTGCATGGATCGTTGTGTGACGTTTTTTAAACTATGACCACCATTCCTCACTATTCCTCACCTATGGCACCTAAACAGGAACATAAAAGTAATGCACAGAATGTTCAATAACATAGCATCTCCTAAAGTATTTAGATACTTATAGTTCCCAAGTTCAGAACATTAGATTGAAGCCCAAATTATGTCACTAGGGTCTTCAAGGACATTGAAAATGCTGCTAGGAGTAAATCAGTCACCTCATTTCTTATAGCGGTAAACTGTAAAACAGCATTAAAGATTACCACATATACCCGGAATTTGTTCCAAAATAAGAAGGACTTCCTGTTGGCTGGTTTAGATGTTAGGGGAGGAGGAACCAATTTTTTTATTTTTTAACCATGCCTTTATGCTTTGGGCTCTGGGGCACAGTCATATGCTGGAACAGAAAAGAGCCTTCTCCAAGCATAGAATTTTCCAAAATGTCTTGGTAAGCTGAGGCCAATCCTTCAGTGGAACTAAGGGGCCTACGCCAACCCCAGAAAAACAACCCCATAGCATTATCCCTCTTCCACCAAACTATACAGTTGGCACAATGCAGTCAGGCAGGAAACGTTCTCCTGGCATTTGCCAAACCCAGTCCATCAGACTGCCAGACTGAAGAGTGATTCGTCACTCCACAGAACACGTTTCCACTGCTCCAGAGTCCAGTGGGGTCACTCCATCCAACGCTTGGCATTGTGCTTGGTGATGTAAGGCTTGTATACAGCTGCTCGACCATGGAAAACCATGCCATGAAGCTCCCGGCACAAAGTTTTTATGCTGATATTAATGCCAGAGGAGGTTTGGAACTCTGCAGTTATTGAGTTAGCAGAGCGTTGGCGACTTTTACGCACTATGCGCCTCAGTACTCGAAGACCCCGCTCTGTAACTTTATGTGGTCTGCCACTTTGTGGCTGAGTTGCTGTGGTTACTAAATGCTTCCACTTTGCAACTTTCAGTTGATTGTGGAATATCTAGGAGGGAATAAATTTCACGAACTGACTTGTTGCAACGGTCGGATCCTATTACAGTACCACGTTCAAATTCAGTGAGCTCTTTAGAACAACCCATTCTTTCACAAATGCTTGTCAGGGCAGATTGCATGGCTAGGTGCTTGATTTTATACACCTGTGGCAATGGGATTGAATGAAACTCCTGAATTCAATGATTAAGAGGTGTGCCCCAATACTTTTGTCTGTTTAGTGTGTGTATGTATATATATATATATACACACACACACACACACATATCACTGTAACTCCCAAAATGCAAATGTATATAGTATCTTATGATAATAACTAATTAATGTGGCTTCTACACTACAAAATAGGACAGGTGTCTTGACGGGACTCCCCCCATAATCTACCATTTATTGGATGATGAATATATTGGACTTTTTATATTTGGTATGAATCATGTTTTGTAGTAATAGAGAGACCCGGTGCTGCTAAAAATAGCACCCTGAACTTTGTGAAAGTCTAGTTTTAATCATTCCATTTTTTAATCATTCTCTAAGAGTGAGCACAGGAGGAAGCGTTAGGACCGCCCCAGCAAGGCGTGACTTGGCATTTATCCCCCCAGCGAACCCTGTAAAGCCTACTGTTTAAAACACCTGGAGCTTCCTCACATTTCAGTGGACAAGTTATAGCTAACTCTTCGAGACGGTAGGACAGATAGCGAACTAAATAAGAACAAGAGTAAATCGCATATAGGGAACATAGACTATAACAGTCTCTTGATTCTTTAAATTGAAAATACAAATAGGAGCTTATATTTCTTTCATTCGTTTATACAAAAACGTTTCTTATTTAAATTATGAAGAAATTTGCGCTTAAATGTACAATTTATATGCTAGTATGCGTGGTTTACGGAGTGAACTCAACAGGTAAGAATGTATTATAATATGTGTGTCGTTCTTGAATTATGATGTTTGAGTGGAGCTTTGATTTTAGTTTTATTATGTATTATTTACAAATAAACCATGTTCCTATGTATATTTTTAAAATGGAAGTGGTTTCTTTACCGCTGTTGGCCATTATGTATAAGTTAATATACTTCTTAAACTGGTTCCAGTATTTTAACATTCTGTACATACATATCTAGTAGATTGGTGGTATCGGCAGGGATTATTTAGTGTTATTGTTTAGTTAAATTTACTTGATAACCGGTTGGTGGCGACGAGTTAGTGGTTGCATGACAACGGCAATAATCTACTATGAATTAGTTTTATGAGTTTAAATACTAGTAACTAAGGATTCCGTAGTAAACACTAAGCAGTAGTCTACGTTTAGGGTAGTGCATCCCCACAATTATATTTAGAACACACTGATGGGTTCTGAGAATGGACAGAGTTGGTTTGTAGACTAAATATGATGCTTGACAAAAAAAAATTAAAAATTCCCCCTTTTTCATACATCTTTAAAACATTTTAAAACCGTGATGTCTTTAGGATTAATAGTTGTGCTAAAAAGTGAAAAGTGTTGAAAGGAATGATTTCAAAATTCAAGAACATGTTCTGGACAAAACGGGACGTGTGGGCTCTCGTTTTATTTAACCACTAAACATTAGTCCACATTTATATTTTAATCAATCTTTTTTTTTTAAACTACATTTAACGGTTACATTACACATAGAAGTCAATATTAGGAAAAAAAAATGCTGGTCATAAGAAATTAACTACAATAAGGGTCATTTCTAAAAATACATAAACTACTTAATCAGAGGCATATTAAATAGTGTTATCTAAAGTTATTTTGAGGTTTAAGGTTTTTTAAATATAACCTTTCCCTGATAGAGAATAAAACAAATTGTATTATGCAAATATATTAACTGAGTTGCTCATGTTAAAATGAAATTGATTGCAGATGAGCACCAATGCTGTGTGAGCAAGGAGGAGACTTCCCAACCTATGATCATAAAAGTTTAATTGGGGTGTGAATCAAGCACCATTCCTGATTTTCCACTGCTGACATTCATGTATCGCTGCGTTTGGAAAGCTGAACCTGGGCAAATGTGTTGGCAGGACATGTGTCACACACAAGTCTAAAGCTTGCTTGATCCCCAAGATTTCACCATAGCAGCTGTGTGCAGTCTATGGTTGGAAAAAGAGGAAAGTCAGCTGGGTATGATTGCTGGCTAGGGGCGACATGGCTTGGTTACTCCGTAACTTTTTAAGACTGCGATGTAGCAGTCAGCTCTAGGGCATGGAAAGAAGAGAGAGTGCCTTCATGTGTTTGTGTCCTTGACATTAGCTCTGCCAGAATAGCTAATCTAAAAGCTCATGGTCATTCTTTCTCTAAAAAATACCACTGTACATAGACATAGTCTATGCACTCCTGAAAATGAGCTGTTTAAACACCCAAAAAACGTCTCCTAGTGTACTTAGATGATTCATCAGGATCAGTGTAATGCCCTTTGAATTGTCTTTAGATTTGTGTAAAGAACATTCATTTTGTCAAGTGCTCTGCTGAAATCTGATAAAAGCAAAAGGCATTTCAACCAAAAGTAACGTTGCTTGTAAAGAAACAACTTTTCTCAGAGGACCAAACTACATGTTATACTGAGGCCTGTATTGAATTACAGGTATTGTGGTGATAAGCTCACATTGTATAACTAGAAAAGTAAGTCGTTGTGTGCTGCTTACTCTTGAGTTACCATTAACTTAAATGGTCGGGTAGATTTGCTGTCCTCAGGCCACACTCTTTGAATAGACAAAGAGTGAAAAGCTGAGCAAGGCCTGCCTCCCTTTATTCTCCTATGCATGATTGCCATTACCTTGCTCTGCAATTGGAATGCACACATTGTGGTGCTTGGGGGTTGTTAAATTAATATGATAGAGGGCCAAGCAAACAAAAGCTACCTCTACTTTTCGGTAGGAGGGTGTGGTAGTTGCACAAGTAGAAAAAAATATGGATGAAGCAATGAATGATACATAAAAGAAACAAGGTCAAGGACTGTTAAATCTTTAAAGTATGGTCAGTCACACGGTTACCATGGAAACTTTTGAGCAGTGGTCTGGCAATAAAAAAGTGCCTGTCACTTATGTACGCAATCCCAGGCTACAGTAGGTAAAACGGTATTTTTAATCAGGCAGCGTTTTTCAAGCAAGTCTGAAAAGAGCTAGACTCCTTCAATCTGGTGTATTCCAGAAATAAATATCATAAATATATTTTTAAAATGTATTCATGGAATATCTATTTTATATATTTTAAGAAATGTTTTACTATATGCTTATAAAGAACACACTTTTAAGGATTAATTAAATGGTTGAAGACAATTTATTGAACAGAGCATGTTACTTTGGAGCTTCAGTCAAATCAAAAATAATGGATTACAAAGAGAAATCATGGTATGCAAATTAAACTCTGTTCCAACATACTGTATATCATTTTATGTATTTTGACAGTAATAGCTAGCAGTAATTAACATTGAAATATGCCAAATATAGGATTATTTCAGGACATTTATCATTGAATGAAATAATTGGAAATAGTATTTTGAAACTATAATTGCATTATCAGATAATAATTTGATTACCTATTGCGAGTCGTTTGGTTATAGGAAAATAAACCACAACAAGAGGACATAACGTGGCCCCTGAGGCAAAGCTCTTCCAAAGTATTTCCTTTAATAGCATGGCTCAGAGTGGATTATCACGCTTACACATTGTTTTTTTTTATTCTTTAAAAAAAAAAAGTACTTCCTTGATATATGACTGATTAGTGACCTCATTAGTTAATGACTACGCATTAAGTAAGCAATTAAGCAAGTAAGCAGTCTTAATAGTTGTTTAAATTAATCTGCACATTTAATGAAAATACTAGATCTGGGTGTCCACTATAACATACACACTATAAAAACAAAAAAAAACAAAACAAACAAACCAAAAAAACGATTACTGCTATAAGCATCTGTACAAGCATTTGTTTTTAGTCAACCAACTCCAGAAGGGTATTTCCAGGGGATTAATTAGCCTTTCTGCAGGTATGCCAGGAAACCTAGTGGCCAATATGTGAACGGTTGTAGTTATTTTGGCCCAATGTAATTCCAATGGCTTCATACCGTAGCCATCTCTCTTAAAAATATAGCCCAGCTCTGAAACAGAAGCATTTTCCTTCCTTCTATATAGTGCATTTAAATAGTACAGATGTCAAATGGAGTCGGTGCAAGCCAGGGGGCAATCCTGTCTGCTTCTTGCATTGGTTAGACCAAATATTGTGTGATGGTACTAATTTAACCCAGTGTGCTTGCTCTATCGGCTGAGGGCTGCCTTGGCTCCCTTCCTCTTCTTCCATTTTACGTGATTTTAGGGAATACTGCACGTGGGAAGTCACTGGGAAGACAGCACTAGGCAGTGATGTGGAAGTTAGTGGCACTTTAGTGGCAGATTTGCGACACAAGCTATGCCAAACTTATAGGAATCTTATTTACAGTCATTAATTATTTCACAAGCAGGATATGCATGTTAGCAAAGAATTGATAGCTAGGCTACTCAGGATATCTCAAACCTAGATCAACTGTGTATACAATCTTGTTTTCCTGCTTTTCAGTGTGGGTGGTGGAACTCGCACATGACTAGTGCATTCATACAGGATCCTGTAGACATAGATGCGCAAATAGACGAGCTTTGATAGAAACAGGCTATTGAGGGATAAACTTGATTCTGCTAAGCTTCCATTCTTGCCTTTATTGTGGAAACTGTTTTTCTCTTCACTATGATTATATTCTCTTATTGTTCATGAAATTCGCTTCTGCGCAACCACAGAGAAGTCCATTGAACGTTTCTTTATTTTTTTTCCAGCTACCACCTAGGTTACAAGGTTTGCCACCACTGCTAGGTGCGTGATGGAGTTTTGATGGAGTTGAGTGGTATTTTAGGGGTGAGACATTACTGCATTGCATTGTTCAGCCTATTAAACAAATTTATGGAGGAAAAATTACACACAACCTGTGTAATCGTCGGTGTTGTTGGAGATCTCCTACTGGCAAAAATGTCCATGAATGCTCCTTCAACTCGTAATTACAACCAGAAAACTTGGGCATGGTTTTTAGACCCCAATCTTTCCCACATGCTGAACTCTGATATCATGCACCATTGAGAATATAGTTTTCCATTTTCGCCTCCTGTTGCTGAAAAAAAGTGGATGAGACTTGACGATTCCAGGAGCCACTCCTATGCTTTGAATGCAGGCGATAAAATATCATGAAAAACATTGATTGGGATAATATTTTTTTGAGTTCCATTGGAGTTCTGTTAGATTGGTTTTCAATCTTTACACTACATAGCCTATATTTTTAGGCTTAAGTAATTTCAGATCAACCTCCATCTTGACATTCTAGTGTTCCTTCCGAGCATGCGAAAGCTCCAAGTCATTCCTCGGGTCAGTCCGACATGACGTGAATGCAGTTTTACTGTTTGGTAAATGATTAGCCTTCCAAACTTGGAGTAAATTTGTATCAGTATTAATTGTAATAATATATCGATATTATGTAGGATATTTAATTTCCTAAAAGGAGGCAGACTGTTGAGATCTGAGTGTTAATATGTATAGTTATATTAATATTGCCAGACTATTTATATGCAAGTTACATAATGCGCTATTGTTTAAACATTTAGTACAAAGTACAAATTACGCACGTTTCGACTCAGTGTAAAATAATAATTTTGGTATAATCTATAATGTTGGGTAATGTATGATTAAACACACACCACTCAAACAAAACGGTGCATAGCCACACACACGCAATAGGCATGCAATGTAAGCAAAATGATGTGGTGCTTTTTACAGTTACTTGATATAAAAGAATTGTCTCAATCTACATGCGGAAGCTGGCTCTGGGCTGGTGGTCGCGAAGAGGCAGGGTGCATGGGGAGGAGGGTCAATGAGTACAGCATCCAACCAGGTGTGAGAGTGCATTGCTTAGCATATCCAAGATAATTTACTTTATTTGGTGCTGGGGTTCATTTATAGTCCTTTAGATATGGGAAATAAGCGTTTTAACCTTTAACTGCTGACTGTCATTTTTCTACAGCACTGCTTTGTGCTAATTATTTGGGTTATCACACTGATAAAAACAAAAAACAAAAATGTCAACATAATACTTGGGTTCTATTTCAGCTTATCAGCATGGTCTGAACAATATCCTTTTGAATATCCTATCAGAACATGCCATGATATTTACATTAATCATCTCATTGTTACTGGCGTATTGATATACAATTTTCATGTTCTACTAAATGTGCAAACATGGCAGATCTATCATGTAATGTTAATCAATTTATCAATTAAATCAAATCATGAGTAGCATAAGTTCTACAAAGAGAACAAATGAGAAGAAAAAAAACCATATTTTCCAAAGAGAGAGAGTGAGGTTTTCTACCACCATGGAAAACTTCTACTCTGTATTTTATCTGTTTACTCTACCTAAGCAGTCAAACTTATCAGCTGGTGAAATATAACAGCTTTGACTCTTAAGAGAGGTTTTCCAGTTTTTGCCCTTTGAGCTACATTTTATGACGTGTAAAGGAGAAGAACTATAGTTAAATAATATGGTTTGGAGGCCTTTCTCTATAAAAAAATTGTTTTATCTTCTCATTACTACCGTGCTAAATTGTTATCATGCTGTTGGTTTAAATAGGATATAGCAGTTATTTCAGTCATTATTGTTTTGGTTTTCCAACTTAAAAATCTCATAGAGTCTTGAGTAATTCTTGCATCGCACTTTTCAGTGATTTTAATGGATAAAGTTTTAATTAAATTTGTTCAGATGGTAAACATAATGAACAAGGTAATTTTGTCTCAAAGGCAGGACCATAGAACAGAATAGTTTTTTGCACTAATGTTTAATGAGACTAATGAGACATATCTGTCCCTAGATCAGCTTGAACGAGATTGCACGATTATTATTCTGCATCTTTATATGTTCTGTTTAGACTAATTTTTAGACTTAATATTAATATTTATACTTTACATAAATTTTTATTTTATAATCAGGGTTGCAGCACTCTTTGATTGGAGGCAAATATTTCAGGAATGTACTCTTATCCTTCGGAGTAAGCATAAGATGTTTCCATGTTAATGCTGTTGGCTGGCAGCAGTTTTCAGTTAATCTATAACTCCTCAATAAGACCTCTTACTAAGATCTCTATAGTTATCCAATTGATGCCGAACACTTTTAAAGAAACATATAGTTCATTTGAAAGAAGTTTAGAAATGTTGACATCCTGCTATTTCATACCATTAGAGCAGATACATTTCAATGTGCAAATGGTATTATTTGTTAGATTAAACTTTTTTTCAAAATTTATTTGAAATGCCAGTGATCGTGCTTGACCTTGTGTTTCAATTGATCTTTAAAATTATGTTTATGCTTTTTGTTTTTATGTTTTTATGTTATGTTTGTGATGCTGATTACTTATTTTGATGCTTAGGTATAGAATATTGGTAGATTTTGTGTTGTTAAGCATGTTTATTGATGTGTTATCTCTTTGCAGGATTAGTCTTATACCTGGCCTCAATCATTGTCAATAGAGCAAGATAGTTCAGTTCTGTATTGCACTGAACCCTGAAACTACAGCACTTTTGTACGTCACTCTGGATAAGAGCGTCTGCAATATGACTGAAATGTAAAATGTAAAATCATGCCGATTTGACTTCAGCCACATACTAAAGACTGAACATTGCTTCTACATTTAACAGTTTAACAGGCACTCTGTGAATTCTTATCAAGGTTCATTGTACCAGTCAGCACCATTTCCAGAAGGAACAATAGTTATTGGTGATTTGTATTGACATGGTGTGTTGATATAGGTTAACAGTCAACATGATAAAAACCAGAACTAAGAGTCAAGCTTACCGTTTGATAAAAAATGTTAAGTCATCTCTCTCACCCACTGACTTTACTGTTCTACGTAAACAATATTTATTTTTATTGAGGCAATTTATTGAGGTAATTATTTACAGTTGAAGTTAATATGTAAACTTTGTTAAATGCATTTGCTTACTGAGAGACTTTTCAAGTGATTCAAGTTTAGCGTAATGCCACGTATTACTGTGGTAGCAACCTGATTAAATGGTGAATTGAGCAGTGCATTGAATGGAAATGAGGTAAATGTTTTTTTGTTTTTTTAAACAAATCATCCAAAAACAG
>JAOVYW010004945.1:0-12673 GCA_025775045.1 Hiodon tergisus | reverse complement strand
GTGGAAGTAGGACAAGAGCCATGGCAGAACCTGAACCTCGCTCACATTACTCCATGGCAGAACCTGAACCTCGCTCAAATTACTCCATGGCAGAACCTGAACCTCGCTCACATTACTCCATGGCAGAACCTGAACCTCGCTCACATTACTCCATGACAGAACCTGAACCTCGCTCACATTACTCTCCCTGTGGAAGTAGGACAGGAGCCATGGCAGAACCTGAACCTCGCTCACATTACTCCATGGCAGAACCTGAACCTCGCTCACATTACTCCATGACAGAACCTGAACCTCGCTCACATTACTCTCCCTGTGGAAGTAGGACAGGACGGGAAAGCGCCCCCTGCTCCGGAACTTGGCACTGCCCACGATGGTGGCATCACTGGCCGCCCTGGGGACCACCAGTTCCCTGGGATAAGTGCTGCACACCTGTGGAACGACACATTGACAAAGCCCTTTAAGGGTACGCTCTACAGGGAGAAACAAAGCTGAATGCTCCCCGTGCAACAAATCTAGACTCCGTTCGTTCATTCATTCATCTTATAGCCACACTGGGTTTAAAATGATTGTATGGAATAAGCCATTTGAATGAGGTTTATTATTGTTGTTATGATGATCACACAAACAGAATGACAACCGCTGATATTAAACCAGAAGAGGAAGACGAGCAGTCACCCCGTAAGTCTTGTTGAGGCTGGTCAGCTCCCAGAAGTCATTGGGCACTCCCATTCTTATGAACTCTGACCTCAGGTCCACAGCATCCCAGCCAATCTTCCTGTCGTCCTCGTTTTGTTTGGGGTTGTAGAAAAAGGCATACAGCTCCTCGTACTTTGCTATCAACACAAACATATAATCCTCTCTTTCTACACTGCTTTCAACCGAACAGACTGACGTTCCATCAGTTTAAAGGTCAACAAGACAGGGAACGTATGGTGGTGCTGGGTGGTGCTGTAGTGGTTAAGGTTGGTTCAAGTCTCACCCCAGCTGTTTTACCCTTGAGCAAGGTACTTAACCTTAACTGCTTTAGTAAAACATCCAGCAGTGTCAGTCGCTTTGGATAAAAGCATCTGCTAAACAACTAATATGTACATGATGCTAGCTCTTAAGATGCACTTTTCATTCTCTCGTTAAATGCATCTGAGACCCAGATACTCCGAAGGGGGAGGGGGACCCAGACACCCCGTACCTGGCTGGGACAGCCTAAGGAGGGACTGAGACACGTCCTGGCAGTCACGTTCCCGGGGGATGACAAAGTGGGCCAGGCGGAAGTTCTTGCAGTGGATGAGAAGGGGGCACCCGACAGCGGTGAGGGGTAGTTTTTCCACCGTGGCTATGTGATGGTGGAGAATCTGTCAAGAGACCTAGGGCTGTTTACAGTTCGCATTTACCCAGTCAATTACAAATTCAATTACATTTTTGTTTTCCATCCAATTTCTAAAAATAACTATCTATAAAATCTATTTAAAAAAATAACTAAATCACTAAAACCAACACCCTTCTGGGGTCTGAAATTTACCTCAAGTGTGATCCCGCATCAGGATTCCAATCTACTCAACCCAAATAAAACAACAGAAATAATTTGAAAAATAAAAGATCCTTCCGGAAAACATCTTACCCAGGTCTCCTTGCGCAGGTCCGAGGAGGCCTCCACGTAGATCAGGTGGGTGGTTGTCAGGTAGAGGGTACCAACGGCAGGCTTCTTAGAGGTGTACCTATCCAGTAACTTCACCTGTTCTACCTTCCACATTCAAACAAGCCAGGCAGTTCCATTAGCATTATGCTATAACAACATAAATGGCTGAGTTTTACGCACAAACCCACAATCGACCATCTGAAAGTAGGCATTGACTACTCAGACCAAGCCAAAGAACAGACAGCCCTCCCTAAAGCCCTGTGAGAAACAGCCTGAAACTGTGCCAGAAGTGTCTAGCTTAAGCTCAAGTTCCTGTCTGTCTGCTGCTTGGCGACAGTGAGACAACGCCTCCAACACCACCAACAGCTCTAACAGAGCAGACCTGGCTGATAGCCACGCCGGCCTTGGACAGAGAAAGGTCCCTTTATTCGATATTTCCACCTGCTTCGTTAGGCTGGAGCACTACGATAGCCTAAAATGACGGAGAGCGGCTTTGCATGGATTTCAAAATAATAGGAACTATTATGCTACTAACGGGGAGATATGGTTAATACCCCACGGTGCCGATAATAAGGACCAGCCAGTAAAGGGGGGGTTGGTTCCTGAAACAAAAACAACCCCCCATAATACACAATATGCAAATTAAATAAACTCTAAAATGTATATTTATACTTTAATTGATAAAATAAATGTAAACTAAAAAGCCTTTTGATGGAGACTTGTATTACTTCCAAAGATTCTATTTGCCAAAAGACACGGTTGTAGCAGTTCGCTTTTACGTTAATAAGTCAGTCTATTTACATTAGTGTAAAAAGGTTGATCAACTAATACTGACAAGAGAAACAATTCGAACAATTTATACTCTGAGCAATAGTTTACATTTTGCATGTTATTATCTAGCAGACGCTCTTGTCCAGAGCGACGTACAAAAGCAAATCCAAAATCAAAACCAAAGTTAAATAACCAACTCAGAAATGTAGTCCTACATAGCAACTCATTTTCTATGCACTAAAAAAATCACCGCGATAAAATCATCAGAAGACTTGCTCATGACAATCATATCAGGACGAGGTGCCCGAATTAAAGTTTATATTTATTGAATTTGGTGAATGGGTCATTTCTCTTTGCTAGTAGCATGAAGCCTTGAGACTAGTCAACGAATGAGGGTAAAAAAATAATAATAAAAAAAGACTTAGCAAGCTAGCTAACTTGCTTACCTTCGGCGTGGTAATGTGTTCCATGGCAAAGCTGTACACTTTCGTGCGACGTCTATTTGGTGAATACTTTATTTTTAATTAATCTAGATCCAGAACTAAGACCTCGAACAATATTATCAAATTTCCTTAGGAACTCATTCCCCAACGTTCGCCATATTGCGTGAGTATGGCCTAAGTCAGCTGATCAAAGTAAAAAAAAACTTATTAACGCGAGAGTACGGCCCGTGAGCTGGACTTAATAGTTTGATTTTAGAAGTAATAGTAATTTGCGCAGTAGGTAAACAAATGTCTTCCTGGGCTAGTGTAGTCACTCTCAGGCTCATTACAGTAATAATGTACCTAATCCAGTATAAGATTTGCACTTAAATTAGTTTTTGCACTTAAAAACGACTTTTTGTATCACCTCAAACCATGTTATGTGTTGGTTTGTTTGATTTTAACGTCAGACATTAGTGCTGTAAGTAAAGACTCGTGGGCGTTTAGAAGAAGCTGGACACTACTGCTATCTGCTGCTGTGACGCGTCCAGGTTGTCCAAAGCGGCTCCCGGTGTCGGTGCCAGACAGCGGCTAGTTCAGGGCACCCACATTAACGAAGGTTATTTATCATACCAATAATGCCTGTAATTAATTGAGGGACATGGTGGAATTAAATATAGCAGTAGAGGACTTGGTTTGTGAAATCATTGGTTTTGCCGGCTACGCACCGCCTACCCCTCTGGATCAGGGGAGACAAGAGTGCCAGATTATTCTCACTAATTTGGATCACCAGCGTTGCAATGTATTTGTTGCATTACTGTAGACAGCCATGGTTTCAAAATGCTTCACTTACTCATGAGAACTGTAAAACCTGTGGGATAACTCCTAGACCAAAAAAGTTGTTCCCAATTCATATAATAACCAGTCTACAGTTATTCCCTCTCTTCTCACACTTCCCCCAGGAGATCAAATGCTCCATACCTGTGGCGGCTGAGGCCCCGCTCTCAGGTGTGAAGGAGATAACGGCAGCCCGCCCCCTCCAACCTCCCTCCCGCAAGCGAAAGGCTCACAATTAAAGCTTAAATGGCCCAGATCTCCTGGCTCTCCCCAGGACAAATCCCATCTCAGTGCTCCACACCATGTGGACCATTGGCTCAAGCAAACAAAGAGAAAAGTAAAAACAGGAATTCAGCCCCTGCTTTGTGTGAAGTTCTCTTATTATCTGTTCCCATTACATTCCTAATAAAATCATGCAATTTTATAATTAAATTATCTTATTTGAATGCTACCATCAAAAACATAAAAGTTCTTTATTTTTCGCTTAAATAGACACTGAAATCAGTGGATTACTGACATTTTACAAAAATGTTTTTTTTTTTTTTTTTTTACCATTAAGTCTCCTTTTCAGAAGCAGAAAAGGTACAATAATATAAAATACATGCATTCGATAAACATTTGTGCCCATTCAATATGAACAGGTACTTGCCAGCAGCTAACAGCAGCAAAACAAGGCACCCATGATAATATCTGTGCACAGAAACACACGGCCAGTCTGGGCTGTCCACCGGTCCTGGTTTCTGCATCCCTCACTGCAAGGGGATTGCCTGCCAGTGTCTCTCGTGAGGCGTTGTGCCGTGCCCTCTCCCTGGCTCGGAGTGTCCCCCCACGCCGGACTCACACACTGACCCCGGGGTAAAGCGGCTCGGTGTGCATGGGGGCCTGTGGGAAGGGGTGCCCCTGTGACTGCCCGTACGCCGTGCGGCTGTCCAGGTAAGCCTGCGTCATCAACACCGTGTGCTCAGGGGGAACGCCGTAGCTCAGGTATGGCTGGAAGAATGGACCGGCGGGTTGGGTCGCTGGCATGTACGTCTGAGTCTGGGGACCCATTACAGGGTGGTAGCCGTTCCCTGCCGACCCAAAGACACTGACAGCGACCTCCGGGCCGGCGCTGACGTTCTGCGGGCGACCCGCCGCTGCCGAGGACCGCCCCACCGAACTGGAGCTGGCGCTGGAGTGGCGAGAGGGGGTCATGGCGTCCGAGGAAGGGGCAGCAGACTCCAGGAGCCGATTCTGGATCTGCGCCGAGCAGCCCTGGCGATGTGCGGGCTTGGGCTTCAGGCAGCGGCAGCAGCAGGCTGCGACCACGGCGCCAACAGCCACAAACGACACAAAGGCACCCACGACGATCAGGAAGGGGAAGTAAGTAGCCACTGAAGAAAAGGAGACAAAACCACGCTTAGAGACATGCATATAGATCAGATAATGCCGGTGTTCCCACGGTCTGACCACCAGACCCACCGACAACCAGACTACAAACACCTGTAATCTAAAACCACCCCCGGAGCCAGTGGAATTGTGCAGCTAAGCAGTGCAGTATTAAGTTTCCTCCTAAGTCAAAGGGAATCTCCTCTTTTCAGCCACAGTGTAACTTGAGAAATACTCATAGCAATACAAAGGAGACAGTTGATCTTGAACAATAATAACCACTTTATAATACAACGTTGATTATTACGGTTACCTGGCAGGGTCCGTTTGCTGGAATTACCGTCGTTTTCGAAATCAAAAAAGTTGTCATTGTCGCAAGTGCTCTGGTCCAATCTTGCCTCTGCGGCGTTACAACAGTACCGTAACGCGCAGGTTCCGCAGCAGTACCGGGCCTCCGGGCCATCGTAACGCTCGGGGCATTGGAAACCCTTATGCCAGATGTTGTAAGCGTCGGCCCAGCCGTGACAATACTCCCCATTGCCCTCCACACCGTACGGCCGAGACCCAGAGACCAGCAAGTACAAAGAAGCTACAAGAAAAACGGACATGATACCGACAAACCGGTCTTCACTTCACATAAAATCCTCAGGTACAGTGAAACGTCGTCAAATTGAACAAGTGTCAAACAATCTGTTCAAAAACCGACCGATACAGGAAGCACAACGGTCCGAGCACTGTTTGCAGCAACAGAACGTGTAACGACGCTGTGGTCTTTAACAACAGGCTTTTAACCCCACAGACTCACTTTTCAAATCCCATTTTATTTGTGGGAGGAGTTTGGACCGTGGAGCTCTTTTTCCTCAATTAAATCCCGTTGTAGGCGATTTCGCACCCCGGTCGTGCTGACACGGTGGGTGTTCACTGGAAAAGTTCAGCTCTAAATTACTTACTCATACAGCTTTAAACAAGCATTTTTTGTTTATTTTATATATCAAGGCATGTACATACAGTATGCTATACTGTTATATTTATACGCAGGACACACTGATCATCTGGACAGTGAGTTATGGATTAAAACACTTCGGTATATTTGGTCCAAAAAATTGACTATGTTCTGAACCAGCCGTAATTGGTGAATTCGGATTATAGGAAACGTTTCCTAAAACTGACATCATTGTCGTAGATCTTACAATTTACTACATTGGCTCCTTATACAAACCTAATTCTCTTCGATTTAGGAGGAGTTGAATTAAACAATTATTTTAAAATTAAATGTATCATTAACTATGAAACTAAATATATACATTCACAAGATTTCATCCAAGTTATGAAAAAGAGAAGCTACGATTTGTATTTTAATATGTTTCACTCGTTCCAAATACTGTATGTAAGCTTGTTCAGACACTAGTGTGAGGATTGGATGATTCGCAGGTCAGAAACTCCTAATACAGGGGGGGATTTTTATTTTATTTTTAATATGATTGAAATGAAACACGTGAACACTTTAATAATAATTTAGCTCTAACGTCCAGAGCGGCGGAGAGATCGGGGAGTATAACAACATTAACCCGATACAGTATGTGCAACCACCTTCCTGGGTTGGCTGGAACAGACCAGCGTCTGCCCGAGACCAGGAACCGGATAAGGGTTCGTAGTCCCCTCTATCGCCAAACTGTCCATATATATATGGACATACCGTGTCTGGAGGGTGGAAGGTCCGGACGCACGAGACTACAACTACATCGCCTCATCTGCACTGGAAAACTCGTTAGAGGTGGATTTGAACCTATTCGGGTCCACAAAAGTAATACAGCACATTCACAAATAAAAAGAAAAGAAAATAAACAAAGGTAAATTACACAATGTGGCATTTAAGTTCTTGACATTTGACTCCAAATGGCCCTGCCTCATTTTGGCGGGAACATGAATAGTATATAGTATTGTATAGTAATATACCCATGAATTGTTCTGGCATGCACCAATCAGGATTTTTTTTAACGATTAAAACCCTTCGGCCAGTGAACAAAGGGTAATCCGATGCATTGTTATTATTTTAGAAGGTTACATTAATTTATTTAAAAACGTTTCCTGTAAATACATTTACAATTCAACTGATGCGAAAATATATATATTTTTTCTTTAAAGAACAGAAATTATTTCTGTTTGAATGTCATTATCGACTTTAATTTTGAAACCCCAAATTTATTTAGACGGGATTGCTTTGAATTGGTTACAGCTGAGTGTGAATTCTCATACAAATGCTGGGCAAAGTTTTAAAACAATCCTTTACAATTGGCACCGTCTCCTGTATCTTCATTTCGAGATTTTAAAATGCAGCTGCGTTCCATCCCAAAGATGTCAATAAAGAATTTCCCCTTGCCTTATCCCTAAAGAATTCCAAATCCATTATCAGGTTGTTAAAGGTGAAACGCTCCCAAATTATAAAGAGTGAGCAAAGATTGCTAAATTACCATCATACCACCTGAGGTGCCCGGCATGGTTTGCTGAACGCTAATCCCATTCTACTTTAGAGAATAGGCAATTAACTCTCAATGGGCTGTGCCTAATCTCTGCTAATTACATGATGACATCGCCAGATTTCTACAGACGTTCGGGTTGAGTGAATCAGTGTGTTCTGCTAGTTAGTTTTTTTTTTTGGCATCTAAAGCCTTGCATATTTTAAAAAGAAAACTTTTAAATGTGTGAAGGTTATATTTAGGGTTTAATCTGTGAGGGTTATGGTATAATGTGTGAAGATGTGGGCATGTTAAAAAGAAACAACAGCCTGTTTCACTCTTAGCAGGCATCTGGGGACAATGCTAAACGTGTTCTCACATGAACATTAAGAAGAAACGATTTAAAGCTGTCATACCCTTTATTAGACAAGTAACTTTATTATACCCTTTATTACTGGGTAATTAGCACACAATGCGCTGTACACATTTTCCTTTAAAATAAAATCTAATTAGACGGCGATAACTGGGTATGTGAGCTTTTGTTTGAATAGGACAGACTCCACAATTACATTTTCCCCATTATCAGATTGTAAGCAGAGGGGTGAGAGGTCTGTTGTTATGGTAATGCACTATCAGTGGGGGACCTCCTTGCCAATCAGGGGAATCAGGCTGGGTCACTGTCCGACACCTCGCCCCCCTCTACCTGGTGCAGAGGAACCCAGTGAAGGGGCCTTGCTTTTCAGATGCCGGGGGTTGCGAAAGGCTGGAGAAGACATTGTGGATGCCGTAGAGGCGTTTGTAGGTAATTGGTCACACCCGTCAAACATTCCCTGTCAGGGTGGCTGAGGTCAGGAGCTGTGGAGCCGACGGGCCGATGAATGGAAACCCAGTGCCCAGGCCTGTGTGGTCTTCTCTGGGAGAGTTTTCCCACACCGCTGGGTCCTCTCTGGGGGAGTTTTCCCACACCGCTGGGTCCTCTCTGGGGGAGTTTTTCCACACCGCTGGGTCCTCTCTGGAGGAGTTTTCCCACACCGCTGGGTCCTCTCTGGAGGAGTTTTTCCACACCGCTGGGTCCTCTCTGGGGGAGTTTTCCCACACCGCTGGGTCCTCTGCCCCCATGAGCTTGGACCTGCCTTTTCTCTGCCTCTGGAGCTGACAGGGGAACTCACAGAAGTGTGTTGGGCCTGCAGACAATGAGCTACTCTGTGCGGGTTCTGCAGAACTGGTCCATTACATTGAAGAGTAAACAACGATACCGTGCACAGACAAAACAAGAACACATGGGTAGCAGAAACACACCCGTCAGGGCCATGATAGCAACCCTAAAATAACAGAAACAAAACATTTACACAGTCCCATGTAGAGAGGGCTAAACATAAATACATATTTGTTGATCTTGTTAATAAATAAATACACGCACACACACACACACACACACACACACACACACTCACACACATAGTGTCATTCAAACACACACACACACACACACACATATATGTGTCTTATTAAACATATCTTTATTTAATCATTTATTTATCATTTTAGCATTCTACAGCAGATGCTCTCCCGAAAATAAACAATCCAGTTCCGGTTCCTGTCATAGAAACAAGATGACGAGAGGGCACTCTTGCAAAATATTGATGTGCTCTTTATTCTCATCAATATTTTATCACAAAAAGGCCATAAAAAGGAAATGCTGTTATAGTATTCATCTTTTTTTTTGTTAAATGGCTTATTATGATATCAAATTAATGACTATATTAACAAGAGCACTTAGGTAGGAAAACGTCAAAATCTTAAATATATGAAAATACTAAAAGGAGCCATTCACATTTCTTTATTAATCATGACCTAGACGCATCAACTAATGTTGACTGACCCGTTTAGCCTACTAATTCACACTTCGACGACAGCTGTACATGGTTTTCATATAATGAAAACTGAAAATGTTTTATCCCGTAAAATAGTCTTTGCATCTGTGTGTTGTGGATAAAGGGGAAACATTGTCCTGGCTTTCACCTTAATCTTCCCCCGACACGATATTCGCTAGTGAGCTCAGCGGTTCACTGGACACTACAAACGATCAGCTGGAATGCAGAGTCAGAGAGTGTTTATGTTGATTTTAATATGCAAACTATACACGTGAGCGACAACGACAATTACGTCCGATAGTGGGCGCTACAATTCCGCTCCATTCTAAGTGAAAAAGTAATATGTTTGAGAAAATGTTTGCAAGGGGTTTTGGCAAAATTATAATAATTATCCCGGTTTAAGTGATGTAGTTCCATACCACACCATAACAGCAAAATTATAGTTTTCATTAATAATTCAAATAGTCTCAACATTGTGCACAATTTACAATAATTACTTGGAAGAAAAAATGGAAGACAAAATAAATTATGAAGTTCTGAATTATTGGTCTAACTTATTTTACAAGACAAGGGAAATGTTGTGCATTTAAGAGTTATTTTTAATTAACGCAGTACAGATATAGAAATTAATCCAGAGGAACTATCTATCTATCTAAACGAAACCGAAAGGAGTTTTCATTCCAATCTATAACCGCCATTTCTTAATCCAAAAACAGACTTGAATTTAAATGAAACGGTTATTATTATAACCCATATAGGTGTGTTTTTGTAGGGAAAAATCGGCTATCGTGCGTCGAAGTGTTTGAACTGAGAGGCCAATATTCGGAAGCACTTTGAAGATAAACGTTTTTATAATCTACGGCTTCTTAAAAATCAGGTAAAATGGCGGAGTTTGTCCTAATACACAAAACTGAAGTGCGTGAACGAAAAATCGCATTTTTTATTCATTAAAATGTAAGAAACGGTGTATAGATATGCGATGTATGAAGTGTTTATGTGATTTATGAAGTGTTTATGTGATTTATGTGGCAACTTCGCCAATAGAAAACACTTAACGGAAGTAGCAAACGAAAAACTTCTTTTTTTTGCCTTTTAGATTTCTAATATACTTACGCAATGCTACTGAATGTAATTCGTGAATAACGCAGTTGGTGGATACGATTAAGTCCGGTTTGGGATGTTGACAATATTTGTATTTAATTTCGAAAACTTTTAAAGCGTTTAATAAAAATGTGCGATTTGAAATTGTTTAAACTCCGCATTTGGCTCTATTATGTGATTTGTTGACGATTAATTCAGGGGGGAACTCGACGGAAACTCCGACTCCACACTGGGTTTAGCGAGGCTCCCTGGGAAGTGTGAGGAGGGGGGCGCTGACTCTGAAATGAGTCTTCCTGGGAAGTGTGAAGAGGGGGACCCTGCCTCTGAAATTAGTCTCCCTGGGAAGTGTGAGGAGGGGGGCACTGCCTCTGAAATGAGCCCTAAGAGGTAAGACAGGTGATTTTTGTTGTGGATATTATCGTCTTTCCGATGTTTCAAGACATCCCTTAACGTTTTTTTTGTAGTTTTGACTGGACTCCTTTTTAAGGACTGAGCTCACTTTGAAGCACAAAACAAGTCTGATTTAAAATTGTAAAAAGTTTTGAAGTAATTATTTCAATGGCAATACATTTTGCGATTTCATGTTATTAGCAGTTAACAGGGCACTAAAGGAGAGAGTCCAAAACCTTTTTTTTGCCCACAACCCAAAAATGTTTTTCTCCATGTTCTGTTCATATGAATCCCCGTGACAAAACCTTAATGACAGGGTTATAAAGCAAACAGAAATGAAATGGAGAGGTGTAGGGCGAATAAAAACACAGAATGAACGAAACACACGGGTTAGTGAAATGTTAATGGATTAATTAGGCATCTGAAAAACATGAGGGATAACAGAAGAGGTGAAGGTGACTTCACCACCATCTGGAGGGCTTTGCGGTCAGCCAAACTTGGACAAAACTTTCCTCATATTAGCCTTATTGAAGCCACCAACAACAATAAAAGTGACCTCAGGGTGAGCGTCCTCTAGTCCATTAATTACTCCCTTTAGATCCTCTGGCGAGTGCACCGGCGGGGGTATGTCGACTGCTGTGATAATTGTGGAGCTGAATTCCCGCGGAAGGTAGAAGGGCCCTAACTCTTTACCGTTATGTGCTCCAGGTCCGGTGAGCAGTGTGTCGAAAGTACTGCAACATCCGAGCCCCAGCGAAACTTAATCATAATGCAGACCCCTCCGCCTCCGTGTTTTTCCTGATTCTGAAGTTCTGTCCTGTTGTTCAGACTCAACCGTTATCTGTCACAGTTTATGAAATGTTCCACATTGTCACATTCAGGTCCAAACGATTTTGGTGCCACTGTGCTTCACGTTGGTAGACACATCAGGTCTTGTATTGGTATATATATCCCTCTATAAAGAAATTATTGTGAGGTGGCTGCTGGCTAGCTTAACTCCTACATATATCTGAGTTGAGAGTTTAATTTGTACACTAATAATTGCCATGGAAATACATTTTGCGATTCCATGTAACAAGCAGTTGATGAGGCATTAGGGCAGCGGTTCCCAAACCTTTTTGCCAGTGGCCCAGAAATGTTTTCCTCTCCATGTTCTGTTACCAGGGTCCAGCTAGAGAGGGCAGAGTCACCTGTACCCAGCTGTCTGTCCATGAAGAGTGACTGGTCAATGCCTCATCCAATCATCTTCAGAGGAGATGTCACATGGGATCCCAGGTAAGTTTTCCTGGTTCATACAGTGTTGTACGTCATTGAAAAAAACTGGATTCAAATTCCTTCCCAAAGAGCAGGACATCTGTTGTGGGCCAGAGGTGCCAAGAAGTAATTAAAAAGAAATGGTTACCCAGATTTATATGTGTATATCGTTGAAGGGAAAGGGTGGAAAAACTTCCTAAATTAAATGTAAAAAATTAAACCTTTTTATCGACAATGGGTAATCCACTCAGCTTCAGAGATGTCACATGTGATCCGAGTTAATATTGCTGTTTTATGTAGTCCAGCTTGCCACTTTGAAAGTCCTAATTTAATATTCCTTCCCAAAGAGAAGGGCAGCAGCCTTATTCTTCTCCTCAGTCTTACATCAGTGGGTTTTAATGGACTGTTGTGTAGATTAGGAAGATCATCGACTAATTCAGATTTTAACTGCATCCAGCATGTCACCGTGTCTGCAGTGACCACTTCACTAGTGATGATTATAGCCCTGCAGTGACCACTTCACTAGTGATGATTATAGCCCTGCAGTGACCACTTCACTAGTGATGA
>JAOVYW010004944.1:0-12674 GCA_025775045.1 Hiodon tergisus | reverse complement strand
TATATATGTGTAAAAAATATAACACAACATCATTACCACAAAGTAATAATACCCCTGGATATAAAAAAATATTTTAAAATTTATTTTAAAGTGTGTTATTCACATGAAGCTAGCTTCAAAGCGTTACATTTCCTTTCATTTCCCTCTAAAGAAAATTAGGCCAAATAAAAAGCAATTTTGGATTTCAATTTACAATTAGCAGACAAGTGTAGCTAATTTACAGTTATCCCTTTGTTCATAATCATTCATATGACAACAAATATAATGTCCTCATTTTTTTACTGAAATCAAAAGCGGCTGTTCAGATGATCTTGTTTAGCTCTATCCAGTAGATCTGTGACCTTTAAGGACATCTTTTTGAAACATTAACTGTTTACATGCTGAATATGCAAATTGAAAAGGGGGTAGGGGGACCGAAAAAGTGAGAGTATGAAATGGTGTGCACATCCTGAAAAAAAGTCCCCATTGGCTATTAACATTTTTAAGAACACAAAATGAATACAGACAGCCATAAGTCTGAAGTGACAGTCACCATTCTGTGCAATATCTGTGAAATGCAGCGCTGCAGACAGTTTTCCGGGTTATGAATTAATATCCACTTCATCTTTGCCACTGAGTGTTTGATCCACAGAACAGATACAGCTTTATGTTATCAGTTAATTGAACATTGAATCCATCTGCTATTTCCCCCCTAAAAAAAATAATAATAATTAGTTTATAATTACGCTAGCCTTTTTGAGCCGAGACGCTTGAGAATTTCCATTTGATGATGAAATTCAAAGACACTGAAAACACCTCATGAGTTTTAAACGGTTGAAAACCCAAGGAGCTCCTTTTCTGAACCTCCTGTGAGAGCTGTGTGGTCTGCAGAGAGTAAAAGAGAAAGGAGGCTTGGGATTAGAAGAGGCGAGTCGCAGCTCCTTATTCTGGAAGGACTGAAGGATTTGGGGAAGGATTCGGAGAAGGGTTCATAGCGATGCCAACATGAAATCTGGCAACTCAGGATTCCAAAAAAACACAAAAAGAATTACAAATGAAAACTATGATTGCTGAAATTGTATTTCGAAGAACAAAACTACATCTAGTTTTGAACCAATAAGATCCCCCCACCCCCACCCGCACCCCCACTCCCACTAAAGGTACACCATTCTCAGTTTGTTTTTGATTTTTGGTAAGGAACAAAAGCAGGTCGGAAGAAAAGAAGAGAACATACTTCTGCGAGAAATTCTGTAAGAAAAAAAACAATAATGGAAACGGCACAAAGGAAATGTCAGATCAGTGAAAACCCTAATATGATAAGCTCCGCAATAAAGTCTTTAAACTCCTGCCATGCAATGTGGGGAAATTCTTCTCTTGGCATTCTGCACTCACAACCAAAGACATTTGAGAATGAGGGCTATCTATAATCATGAATGTACTTCCACCTCCACGCAGAGAAGATATTTTCAATCAGATTAGGTTCTAGGACTTCAATTAATATTCAGCTTTGATAAATGGAAAAAGACCTGGATGATGCTATCTACTTAGCGATCAAATTTATGACAAAAGCAAATATCATAGACAGAATCTGACGCTATCATGTGGGTATCTGGCTCCATCTCCTGGCAGTGTGGTATCATGCACTTTGAAACTTTGAAACTCTGAAATAATGTCTGTATCTTGGTCTTGGTCTTGATCAAGAAGGCTTCATACTGACGGCAGTTAGGTTAACGTCTATGTCAAATTCTTTGTCTTTTCAAGACATTACCTGCCTGCATTTTCGATTACTATGTTGTATTATAGCGGAGCCATTGCCCTTAATGGCGTACCTTGCTGTAATAAACACACTCACCTCCGTCCAACAGGTTGCCAGTCAACTAGCAATGCATATGTCACAGGCTTCTTCCTCAGAACAGTTAACAAAATGCTTTTCTCACAACATTAAACCTATGCTACAAAACTGTGCATCTTGACAATGAAACCTATTAAAATTCACATAATCAACCACTGAATAACTTGTCACATTACGAGTACTTTTCGATTGTGGTCTCTAGTATACACTGTGTATGCTGTGTGGATAGGCTAGGCAGTTACATGACAGAACCAGTTTTTCAAGCCCAAGCCTTTACAGATTTTGATGCCAAATTTTTAATTCAAAATTCCCGACTCTGTTGCAAAAAATCACACGTTACAAAGTATTTTACTTTGTTGACATACAAAAAACAAAACTAACCCAATCAAGGGTTTAAATTCTATGCAAATATATAGCAAAATTTAATTTTAGTAAATTCCATCATCTTTGTGTAACAATGGCTAAATTGATTATTAGTGTTCCACTACAAAAAAGCTGAGGAAACGTGCTCCTTTTTTTCGACCAATCAGATCGCTTCAGTTATTTCAATCGTATTAAATTTTTTTACATTTTCATCAATTGTGTCGTTTTTATTCATTTTCTTAAATTTTATATTATTTTTATTATTTTTCTAATTATTTCTATTCTATTCATTTTATTCATTAAATCTTTCCCACACAGAAGGAACATTTAGTGTTAGTATTTATCTGCATTTGCTTTTAAACCATTTGGGTACATAATTTAAAATAAATTTTTGGCAGTGCAAACACCGCTATGCCCGTATCCCAGATATATATCGTGAAATTTGTAAAAAAAAAAAAAAAAAAAAAAAGTAAAAAAAGTAAAAAAAAGAATGTAGTAAGTTTGTTGCATTTTTCCTGTGATACTAGTAATTCGATGTTTCTTCTGTGTGGGGAAAGTTTAATGAATAAAATCAATATAATATTATTAATTAATACAATAAATTAAATATTTAATAAAATGTCATAATTTATTAAGGAATAAAAATCGCTTTTAAACTTTTAAAACAAGATTTCAAAAAGAATTAATAAATTAAGAAAATGAATTTAATATTTAATAAAATATCGTAATCTATCAATTATATTTTTTTATATGATATCATTATTTGTTTTGAATTAACGCACTGAGGCACACTACATGATGTTTCTCGAGTCAGCCATTGCTGTATTGAAGTAAGATAACTCCGCAGCGGCCATTCCCGGAAGCAACAAACCTGACGTGTGAAAATGGCAAGATTGGCTAATTTCACAAACAGCATCAGTGCAGTCATCATTGGCCAGCACTCTGCTATCAACACTAGAGGGAGACATTCTGGAAACATTTGCATTAGCACTACAATATCTGAGGAGGGAGCTCTAGCAAGGAAGCCAGTGTTGGAGCCCTACAATTCTGTTCTAATAGTGTAGGACTACTTAAACTTATCTGCTTGGTAAATGTCTTCAGTGTTTTTTTGTGTGTCTATGTCACCCTCTGGTGACTGTTTTGTGCATCTCACTGTAGGTTCCAGGGCGGGGCTAGCTTTTGATTGGTTACACCTCGGCTCAATCTCACTGAGCCTTATTAAGGCCTTCTTTCGGCCTGGGAGAGAGAGAAGAAGCGATTTAATCTGCCAAAACCCCAAGGTGCCCGGTTTTCTTAGCTTTCGTTATAGTTATCAAGTGATATGTTTTTGTTTGTCTTAATTTTTGGACTGTATTTTTAGATTTAAATTTACATTTAGGTTTAAGTATGAAACCTGAAGATTCACTTTTTAGTTTTTTGTTGGATCCAGAATCAGGAGATTATGAAGACAAAGAACAGGGGTAGTTTAGTCTTCCACAGGCCCTACTGTAGCCTGCTCATGCCTACTTGTCTAGTTAGTAGTAAGTTCGTTTTTAGATTTTTAGTTAATATGTTATAGTTTTGGCAAAATTTCTGGTTCTTTGCTCAGTTTATTACTTCTGTGGCGTTCTTATGTTCGTTGAGATTGGCCCTCCTGTTAATATAACCACTTGGTAACACATGTTATATCATTATGTTCTAATGATTAAAGTAAATAATTCCAACATCTATATTGATGTCTGGACTTCTTAAATTGTGCCTGGTTCCTACAAAAGCGAGCAGGTCAGCCCGCCTGAGACATGGAACCAAGGGGACTGTGGGCAAATGGAAATGAATAGTTTTGTAGGTTTAAGGACTTTTGTCCCTCTTCCACTATTATCATACTAAAATACTTTAATCCATATAATTAGTACATTTAGTCGGCGTCAGTTACTTTTTGAAACATTTTAATCTAGTGACTAACCTTGGTCTCCAAGTTTAAAAATTTATATTTAACTTGCCTATTATTTTTGTTCGGGATCATCCCCCGTTATTGCGCTTCTGTGTGTGCTAAAAGTATGCCGAAAATAATAACGATAGTAAAATATTTTAAATAATCAAAATTGTTTCTAATTACTTTGATTGTGTACAGATGTGTTCATGCGACGACGTAAAACAATTTTTATTCAGATCCTTCTTTCTCGCTTGCCTCTAGGTGGCCCCACTCTGGCGTTTAAATAAGATCCTATCCGTTGATGTGTGCCTGTCAGTCAATTCGGGACTGTCTGGGGGCGTTTCCCAGTGGCTGCTGCCACAGGTCTTTTTCAGTTCTTTACCATATAAAGAAGTGTGTTTAAATACAATTCTGCTGTGGATGTATAAGAACTTTGTAATTTGTTTTATTCTACCACTATAACCACAGACAAGCAGTACTAATAAGCAGTAACACTGCTTATTTAATTGTCAATTAACTTTTATGAAGTTCAGTGATAACTCGTATGAATAAGCTGTACATTTGTATATGTTACTTATTGTCCGTGTTTGTGTCCGTGACAACAATATTTATTTGCAAATAAATGATCGGTAAATATTGATGTGTATCAATATAAACGCAATGGCGACGATGGCTTTCCATAATCGTGCCCTAAATGGCGACGGTAAGAGTGGAGAACTGGTGATCTACGAAATCCGCTGAATCAATGAGACAAATAAATCATCAGGAGGAATTATATTACAGTCCGGCCACGTACAGTTCTGAAGATTAATACGAAAATGGCCCTACTTCACTTTCTTTTCCCACAGAAACTGGGACCGTTTGAGCTGTTAATTATATAACTGTTAATTATATACCTTTTCAGGAGCTCATAGTTTGTAAGTATTTTGCTGTTAGTCGTGTTTTATAACCGAAATACTTGCCGTCGTTTTTATTGCTTCGCCTTGTCTACACACTGAGGTGGGTATCTCTTTAAGAAGAAGCCGCGTAACGTTACGCATCTGCTTTCAACTGTGCCTTGTCTCCACTCGACTGGCTTTCCGACATTCATATGCATCCCCATCACCTGCCCCTTTCCTCGCGAGCAGTGGCGCGCTGCTCCGACGGAGTCGTGGGGGACGAGAATCGATGGGTGACCTCGGTGTGGTGGGCGGCTTAAAAATGGAACCCTAAAAAAGCCAGGTTGCACAGGTAAATCGGGAATAATTTGCCTTTATTTTATGTGTCCATATTTCTGTTTGGTATTTTGGTATCGGCAATGCTGGTTAAACCATTATACTAGCTGTGGTATAGCTATTAGTGTATGTAGGACAAGCCAAGGACTAAGATTATTATGGGAATGGAACATTAGTGCAACTAAAATGGATGGGGGTGAGTTCTAAAACACGAAATACAAATGTGTATTGAGCATTTAATGCATATGCGGGTCGTTTGTATGCACCTCTTCTATTTGACCGTTTTGTACAGAGTTAGTGGTTGCTGCAGTGGTGATGCAGCGCTGGCGTATGTGCGTAGCCGATATTGTGCATGTGTCATCTTGTTCGACACTATCTCTGTAAAAATGATCGTCTCCGTCGCCGGTATTGTTTTCTGTTTCTTTCGCCTGTTATTGTATTGTAAATCAAAACATTAAACACACGCACACGCGCCTTCGTGTATCCGTATCTGATGTGCATAACGGAGTGTACAGACTGTGTACGACGACTTCGTCTTATAACAGCTGTGCACATTTTAATCACGAATAGTATCGTTGTGATTTGGCCTTCCCGCAGCAACTGTTTGCTTTGGAGTTCACACAAAACCTTTTAAATTAACGTAGCCGTTTTGTTTTCATAAATTCATGACAGACCAGACGATTGAATTGCACTTAAGCATGATTAAGCTCCGGTCCCCTGTATTAACATTTTCATAGTGATATTTTACCAAAATACTAAACTTACTGACTATTTTTAATATGGAACGCACTGCACCAAGTCTACATCTTATCAAAACCTTTACACTTGCAATATCAACTAAAGGCTGCGATATGGGTGTTTTCTTGCCGACAAGCTTATTGCGAACATGTATGTTATTGTTTATCTCCAACTCCAAATACCTTGCCTGCCGTTAAACGTAATTATGACCTTTCTTCATTTATGTCAATGCCACCTACCATGTGTATATTGATAAGCTTGCCTTAACCTGAGTCACATTCTGCAGTAGTAGCTGCACGTTACAGTGATTATTGAATCATTACTCTGCAACATTTTATTTACTCAGCATTTTATTACCCTGCCGTCTTGTCTAGTGAGTCCCAGCACTATTTTTATCATTAAAGAATGATGCCAGTTCTAATAACATTATTATTATTATTATTATTATTATTATTATTATTATTATTATTATTATTATTGTTAATTTAACTAACGCTTGTAAATATTGATTTGGGGCCACTACTGTGAATGACCACCTGACAATCATTGGAGAGGGAAAAAAAGAGAAGGATCCCACAGCAGGAATACATCCGCAACGTCTGCATATTTTCCTGCTCACAACTCCGTCACCTTGCATTACACGTGTGTAGAGAGTCAAACGGAGGCTGCCTGCCATGTCCAGACCGTGTGTGTTGATGTGGTTTTTGCACCACCCGTGGCGTGGATCTTAACCAGCGTGCGACACGTTTTTGTAGTTCAGTTCATCGAGAACCAGAACAGTACTTTTTTTATTTTATTTTTTTATTACAGCTTTTGACACATTTTTCTTTACTGGCTAACATTATAATAGATACACAGATAGAAATGTTTTGATCTTGGCAGGCAAACTGTGTTTCCAAGTAGTTCCGACTGGGCAAGTTTCTCAGTTCATTCCTACAGATTGCTGTCGAAATGTGCACATAAATCGGTAGGGCCGACGCCAGGGAATACTTTTTTTGTTCCCGATCACCAAACTATGACGCTTTGAAGGACGGGGGACTACAGATACTGTTTAATTTGCATGTGGGGAGTCTTGAAACTGTTAAATTACTCCTGGTGATCACGCAAGCACTGCAGCCAACTCGAAACTTTAAATAACAGCTATGTTTAGTTTAACAGTACGTTACATGAATGTACTTGCTAACTATAACGTCGTGTTCAGTATGGGGGCTAATGTTAGCTAGCAAGATTGACTATGGTGTCATTTATTTTCAAGATTCCGATGTTAGTGAGGATGAAATCAGGGATTAAGTAAAATTGTCAGAGGCACAGTTTTTAGTTCAAAGGGGCTTTTGTGTGAAAGTTTTACTTTTATTGTCCAGATGGTACAGTAGTACTGTCAGTACAGTATCTCGGTATCCAAGTCAGCTAACAATGTCACAGTGAATTCCCCTACTAAACACTACCAAGACTAACTAAATAGCTGATGGCAGAATTGCCATTTTTTATCCTGTAGTGCCTGACCTTCTGTGCTTTTTTCATATGTTATCTATATATCTATATTTTTTTTAAGTTATGCTGTATAAAAAATCTGGGCCTCCAACAGTTGTTATGGGCTACCAGTGCTTGCTTTTTGGTAGCCCAGAGGACTAGCACACAAACTAATGATTTGTCCACCCCTGCATGACCAAAAAACCAGGGGTTATGAACCAGCTCAGATCACATTGCTCATGAATTGGCTTTTGTAGTTGTCTCATTACTCCACTGCCTGGAGAGGGAACCCATAAAGCTCCCAGGCCCGTAAATGCTGAGAAGCAAACCCAGATAAACAGATCAAGTGAAGAATGGTTCATATTTAAGGTATTCGGATCGCACGAGTTGCAGGTAGAACGTTTCCCTACTTTGGCGCTTGCCCTTTCAGGGGACAAAAAGTTGGTTTAACGCCCGACTCCCAGTGGTTGCCTCAGCATGCAGCCCTTTGCTTTTTCACAGCCACGGACGAGGCACAGGAAATCTGAATTGTCCTTCGCGCAATGTCAATCCCAAAAGCAGAGTCGTGTTTTAACCTGAAACACTCTTTTGCGGAGGCTTTTCCTGATTTTGTCAGTTTGAAGCAGGTTGGCCTCCATTACAGGGCCTTGAAGGCAGCAGCCTGAAGGCAATGGGTACAAAAGTTTTTCAGATGTTTAGGAGCGGTGCCATGGGAAATTACCCTCAACCACAGTAAACCGGTTAATAACATTTCAGTTACTATAACTGAGTGTCCATAAGTTTTGCTGGACATGCCACCGTCCCGTTTGACCGGGGACCGTGATGCACCAGTACTCTTAAACCGGATGTGAGGTGAAAATTAACCCCTTTAAACGTTTCAAGCCTGTGTCATGGACTTCGTTTTTCACAGTATTTCTGTGCACTAAGAAGTTTTATACAGAATTCTTTGTAGCCGTAGTTAACAGAATTATACTTCATGGCATGTCGTCTTTTCATGCCTTTCAAAAGTGTCAACTCTACAGACAACAGGTTCATGCTGCCATTTAGCGTTAGGGCTATTTTTACTTTTTGTAGCTGACTTGCTTTTTGGGTAGAAGCAGTGGTCCGGACCCTTTGCGGTACGTCAAATGGGTTGTACTTCTCATGCCTGTGAAAGATCGGTCCTCCCATGCTGTGTTTTCCCTGCTCTCCCACTTTGTTATGACTTGGTCTATGATGTGTTTGTTGTGTGGTGAATGTGTTTGTTGGTGCTTATAGAACAGCCTGTCAGCAGTTTAAAGAGAACCATTGCAGATCCCTATTTTGCTACTTTAATTTAATTTGCTCAAAGCTTTTTGAGAGAGGGAGAGAAGGGAGAGAGAGAGAGAGAGAGAGAGAGAACTGCCTGACGGTTACTCTGTGACTCATCCTGTCTGTGGTAAGCAGTAAGTCGTGAGCAACCCCTGCTGCAGTGTGCTGCACTCCAAAGGGACCCAGACAGGGGATTTTCACACACACCCTAAAGGTGTGCACGCACGCACGCACACAGACACACACACACACACCGATACAAAACCACACAGATACAAACACAAGACACACATCTACACAACATGTCTATACTTGCCGAACATCAGCTACTGGGCGTAGACCAAAAAAACCCACCTTAAAAACCCTGGGAGCCAAGGTCACCTTGACGAAGGAGGCGTTTATGACACGTTCGGTGTCCAGGATGAACTGTGATGCAACTGCAGTGTCGCTGCTGCAGAAGGGAAAAGGGGGAGGCACAGACTGGCGTACCAGTGAAACTGACTGGGCTGTGTGTGCCTGATGGGGTGGGCGGAGGGCGGCATCCATAGAACGTAGCTCTTTTACGTAGCACACCCATGCAAGCGTGTGTATGATGCTCATAAAGTATAGTTGTTAGACATCGCTCAGTTCCAATGCTATTGTGGGTAAACCTATCTGTTATGTCTATATTTAAGCAAGATAATCCGGGCAGATGTGAAATTGTTCTCAGATGACTAACAGTGTCCTAGGGAATGTTCCTGCTGTTCAGAAAGGATCTTTTATTTTTTCAGATGTGTGTGTGCGCACGCACCTGCACTGAAACACACACCTCTGTTTCTCCCCGGCAGTAGCTTTCTGCTGTATGCTGTAATACGTGGGTAAAGGACTTTTCTCCGGAGTTCAGCAGCTTCATTCCCCAGATAACCAAAGACAAAAGCAACCCTGCTTGGTTAGAATTAAACAGTGAAATCAGTCCTGAGATATTTTCCATGACTAAACTAAAGGGATCTGTGCTGGGAAATACCAGTCAAATGCTGAGTGGTAACGCTGTTATATTTGTTTGGCATGGCCGATTTGGTGCTGCGGAGGTCGGATGTCCGATTTGGGGCATAATGCTGAACTGACAGCAAGCTGTTTTTCTTCAACAAAGTCACTGAATGAGTCTTTGTCAGCAGAAGGTCATTTCTGGTCCCGGCTGCATGGGGACTTTATTTAATGCTGTTTGTTGGCTTTGAACTCTCCCTGTATCAAGCAGTAACACAATACGTCAAAAAAGAAGCAAGTAATTATTAAGAATGTTTTAAAAATGTGTCTGCATATGTGCTTCGGATTCCCCACAGCAAGTTCACCCAGATATAAGCCACCGGTTTCGGCCCCAAGTGTAAATAAATCAGCCCACCTAGACAGTCTGGAGGGAGTAACTTTCAGTACGGATTTCATTGGCGGAAATAACCCCTTGGTGTCATTATATATTATATTATATAGCCCCCTTCAGTGCTTTTCATATCAGTCTCCCATCTGTCCTGTTGTCCCCATATCCGTCTTTTGTTTTATCATTCATTATTTGTCCTGTACCTCATCTTTTCAGTAGCACAGCTGTAGACGGCTGATTTGTCTTGTTACTGCTCATTCTTAATTCCGCGAGCGTAATAATTTTTTTTGTCTGTGTTGGTTTTTGTTGATGATTTCTGGCACTCTACATGTGATTCATGCTGTGCCAGGGATAAAACGTGACAATGTAGAACATTAGCATTAGACGAATTGGATCGTGATGATAATGTATCAATTTGTCAAACACATAGAGAACCTGAAAATCGGCAAACAGAGCAATTTCCAGGTGCTCTTACAATCATTCAGGGCCCTTCAGACTTGAATGGAACTAGATTCAAAGTTCCTGAAGCCACAGTGTGACGTGGGCGGGCCAGACATTGGACGGCGTAGTTGGCGTTTGAGCGTTGGGTCTTGCCCTGGCAGATGCCATCGTCTCCTGAGCCAGCTCCAGGACCAGCTCCAGTAGCTATGCCCAACCACCGTCTGTCTGTACCATGCCGAAACTCTGATGGCTTTCGCCAAGATCATAAACGAAATATTTCATTAAATCACCGTAATTTTTTCCAGTTGGCTAATTATTATGTTTTATGTGAGCAGTGTCTGTAAATCTAGCAGGTTAGGCCCTCCTGAGTGTCTCAGTCTGTGAAGGCTCTCGCTGTGTGCAAACTGAGCCTCACGATCTGGATTTCCTGATCGGGTCATTTGCAAATCTGATACAAGTTGTTGACGTCGGCGCAAACTCGACGTCATCAAGATAAATCGCCAGCTAGATGTCGACGACTGCCTGGTCCACTCCACCCTAGGCAAAAGAACCGGGTCCGCCAATCCGACAAGCTCCCGGAGTTGTTTTATAAATCAAGTGATTTTTAAAATCATTTCAATTTAATTTACAATCATTAGAATTGCATAATTATATCTTTCAAAAAATTATATTAGTTCTGAGTTTCTATTAGTTCTTTTAAATGTACTTTTAAACAATATTTGGGCATTTTTTGTGAAATCTCTATTCCAAGCATTGGGGTAATGATATGGTGGCAGTCTGATATGATTATTGATGGTCTTGGTCTTGGACCCCCATTGGTCTCAAAACTTGGGACTTGCCTCTGTCTTGACTCTGGTATAAACTCAGGAAAAATTATTAGAAGTTGAATTATATGCTATTATTATTATTGTTATTATTATCATTATACCTGTCTTGCCACACGTTATTTGTATGCACTTAGTCCCACAATTTTAGTCCCATGAAACATTATTATGGTAACATAATTATACGTACTAGGTCAATTCATTGGAATCATACTATTTAAAATTGACCAGAGGTTCCCTGGTTCTGTCGGGTTTAAAACTAGGAATAATTTACAATACAAAATTCTGCAAGAAACTGAGAAACCCACCAAGGGCCAAGAAGCACTTAGCAAGTGACATACATCAGAGTAATAGGGGAATTAATTACCACAGAAGCTTGATTTGACAGAGCTGAAACCATAATATGGCTGACTGAATGTCGATACGTGAATTATTTTCTAAGCCAAATTGAGGTATAACCAACAAAAGTAACTAAATGCTTTTATTTTAATTCCTTTGGATTATTACGGTTTTGGACAACATTGCTGGATTTTAATTTTCAAAGATCAATTGAAGAAACCTCTAGTACTGTTTTACTGTACGGAAATGTTTTATGTGCTGCGTTCAGGCCTGTGTGGTTTTCGTAGAATACAAACATGACAAACTGAGCTTGTATGAGATGTAAAACATAATCTGTGATTGTAAAAAAAGAACAAAAACATCAATTTAGGATGAATAATAACTTACTTTCACAAGAACCAGTGGGTGTGGAGTGGATATTCTCTTCTTTAGATGATACCCAGTTTTAACTTATCTAAGTCCCCTTTGTATTTTGCTCTGCTTTTAATAGATAATTTTGTTACACGGTATGACTGACTGCCCGTCTTTTCCTGTGTGTTCCCAGGCCGGCCGCCTGAGAAGAAGAGTGCAGTCACACGGTTAGAGAGAGGCCGTCTGTCCCAATGTCTGCCCCTGCTAACCGCAAGTCCTCCGCAGGATCATGCAGGTACCTCACAGCCATACCCTCGCCTCCTTTTCTGCACCGAATCCCTTCGGCCCGTTCCTGTCACTCCTCTCTGCTTCTGTTTGACTTTCTCACCCCCTTACGTTATCGTCTCCCCGCCCCTGATCTCAGCTACCAGCTCGTTTTCTGGCCCCTTACGTTTTTCATCTCCCCGGCCTAGATCTCATCTACCGGCTCGTTTTCTGGTTATCGTCTCCCCGGCCCTGATCTCAGCTACCGGCTCGTTTTCTGGCCCCT
>JAOVYW010004943.1:0-12674 GCA_025775045.1 Hiodon tergisus | reverse complement strand
AAAGTATGAGTAAAATGTTGTCGTGGTAATGTTATCGTTAAGAAATTGTCTTACAGAAAGTGGCAATGTATTATATTGAAACACTGAAGCCCTGTTTCAGTAGGAAATTCAGAACCATGGACAGAGACTTAAAGCGCCGTTGCTCTACAGGCTACAGGGGAAAAAATTGCATTTAATATATTTTTATGAATAAAACTAGAAATAAATTACAACATGAATTAGCGCTATTAAACACATTGTTACTTAATGCAATTAGCCGGTTTTCATTTGGTCCAATCCAAAGTATCATATCACCTTTCTTATTTTTTATGTAAATAGTGTGTGTAAGGTCCAGTATTTATTTACCAATTTTCAAGTTAGTTCTAAATCACTTTTTCCTGATCTAATTGTACGCAAATGTATTATTTTATGGTGTCAAATATCTTAAAACATCGTAATCCCTAATATGCATGAGGAGATTGTGTTTTGGTTTCGTCTTCTGGTATGCGAAAGTAGCCTATGGGCTGAAACATTGTAATCAGTTTATAGTGTACGGATATTTATATGTTGATATTAGTCTGAAAATGAAGTCTCAAATGTAAGCACGTCTTTGGCGTAGCTTCACGAATGAGTTTGGCAGAGATCCACTGCAGACCTTAGTGGCGGGGATATGGTTGTGTGTGTGTGTGTATGTGGGGGGGCTGGACACGTGACGATGAGTTGCTCGGGACCAACGGCAGCCACCTTTACCTTAACTCGATGTAATCGATTTGTTTATAAGTAGCATGTTTGCCTGCCCCTACAGCAAACATTAATTAAATAAGACAAGTAAACCAAGTTATTAATATACTTAATACAAATAAGCGACACATTTACAATTTTGAGGGTTTCTGTTAACCTTTTAAATATCTAATAATTACCAACAAAATATTTACTTCTGGAAAAAAAAGTTTTAAATTGTGAAAGAGAATATTAATATGTTTTCTTTTACGCAAAATTAATTATTTTTCTTGAATTTCAAATTGATTGATTTAAACGTGTGATTATGGTAACTGATCTCTTTACCTAAAACGCCTTATGTTAATGAGTAATTCCTCTACTTGCTAGAAATGGTTTGGTTACTGAAGCGCCTTGTCTAACTTATAAAAAATACACCTAACTCCTGAACTGGCTATGATAATTAAATTCCAATAATTAAAAATAAATGGTATTATTTTATTATAACTGAATACATTATCAAAATTGAATCTTGCAGACACGTGCACAAAACGGTTTGTTTTCATTACAAATTTTTAAAATATTTATTTGATGGGAATGGTGACGGGTCATAATGTGTTTTGTGGAAAACGTCACATTTACACAACACGTACACTAGTTCCCAGGAGAAAACATGGTCAAGAATAATTCTCGTGATACGACTATCAGATGCTAAAACGTTTTGGTTTGTTGGAGAAGTTTATTTTTGTAAAGAAACTGCGCATGTCATTATTTACTTAGTGAACGAAATTTAAAAATAAAATGATCGCGCTAATAATTATCGGAAAACATTTAGATTGAACAAAACCGTCTTAATTGCGTGTGATAATAACTAAAGCAGACTGTAAACTAGAGTTGAGGACCACGTGCTGTTGTTACAGAAACGAATATGTCGTCTCTATCGAACTCAACTGATAATCTAAATGGAAACCCCCTTTACATTTTGTCAAATAATTTCCTTTGTTTCGCATTTGGGTTATTCATTCTGCAGTTAATTACTGTACTTTCCTTTCACCTTGCGTATTGTTCGACATCGTTCACGGTTACAGTTATGTAATTATGGAACATTATTATTTTGAGGGGGGCTTGTCAATCTTGACTATTAACTTTTACACCTTCATGTAGCCATTCCCTGGGTTTCTTTTGAAATTACACCAAAGCTTAACAATATCAACAACAACATATGTCACTGAATATATAATGCTAGGGACAGTGTGAATTTGAATTATTGAACCCAAAAATACAGTTTAGAAGTTGGCATGAGTGATTTTCTAATCAAGTCATTTTAATGGTGGCATTTAAAAAATATGTTGAACTAGCCTAAATATTTTTTGTATGCCTATACATTATTTTCATATATTTCATATATATTTTTAGAATGCAGAATCGTTTGTGGTAGTACAGATAACAATGTATTTAAGACGCCTGTCGAATGTGGTGTTAATTTCGTTTTATGTTTTATGTTTGTCTTACATTGCCACTAACCGTAAATTAACATAACCATAGGGGAGCCTATTATACAAAATATCCCAAAGTTTTATTTAGTTTTGGAAATTCTGTTCCGGGCATGCTACTCGTTAAACCAGGATGGACCGTTCAACAGTCTGCTGTTTTAAGACTTATTAGGTAGTTGGATTTTTAAAAATAGATATTCAGATATATGTATTCACGTATTAGATAGGTTTGTATATGCATTTACAAATATTCTGAAGTACACTGAAGTGCAGGGAAAAGTTAAAAAAAAGATTATTTTGCATATAACTTGTTTAAATCGTTACTGGATAGTGGTAGGTGCTTTATTTATCCCCTGTGGGGATATCAAGTAGATTGCGGCGGAATATTACAGATAAAAGGTTAGTCGTACGAATTATTGAAGTAGTGGTTATGGTTTTAGTGAAATGTACACCGTAAACATATCAACAACGAAGTATGTACAGCGTCAACGGCAATCTACAATGTTATGGGGCGCGTCTTTAGTAGGTGACAGACGCAGAGCAATGAACTGGGGACTAAAAGACAACGGTTCGTAAAAACTTTCATCCTTTATCCATCCTCAGTGTCTTCATGCACAGACAGAAGTTTATCACCGGACCTTCAAGATCCGATTCAAGATGACACAAAAGAAACGGACAATTCTACTTCTTCTGATAAGGAGACGAACAATAACGAGAACGAAGAGCAGAACTCTGGTACGAAGAGGAGAGGGCCTCGAACCACGATTAAAGCCAAACAACTGGAAACCCTCAAAGCTGCCTTCGCTGCTACACCAAAACCTACTCGACACATTCGCGAGCAACTGGCGCAGGAAACGGGGTTAAATATGCGAGTAATACAGGTATGACGACAATTGGGACCCCGCTGTCTCTTTTTCTTTAGACATTACTGTACTGTTAAACGTGAAACGCATAAAGAAAGCCCGTTTAAAGGTTTGCTTGAAAATGAGTGGATAAATGGTACGACTGAAACTGAAGTGTATTTTTATTATGGCTGTTCTGCTAGCTCTCTAAAACTTGTTAATACTATGACAATAACACCACATAGTTTTGCGCCATGTAATGTAATTTACATAATATAAACAATCTCACAGCTTCCTTAATGAGACGAGTCACGACTGTCATCCACCCAAATTGTCATCCTCTACTTTTCCCATACCCATATTCACAGTATCCAACTGAATGTTAAAGTATTTTAAAATTAAGGTAGGGATGTCAAGCTATTTTCAAAAATTAATGGTGTCAAATTAGGTCTATGTCAATTAAGTTTTTTCTTCATGCTTGTTATAAAGATAGACTATGCGTGCTTTCGTTTAAAATAGTTTTTATTTGTTTTGACTTCAACTCGCACGGTTGAAATTAGAAGGTCGCATTTCAGGTCATAAGTTTCTCCATATAGCGGAATAAAAACTACAAGGGTCATTTCTGTCACGAGTTGACTCTGGAGAATGCATATAGTCTAGTTGTTTATGAACGACTAATGCAATTATATTTTCTAGCATTGTTTTTGCATTCAAGTTATTCAATCCCATTCTAATGTCTAATGTCCATCTCTATTGTATCCAGTATTTCGTCACCAAATGTATTTAGTATGTATTTAGATTTTTAAATTCACTTAGCATTCTAAAAAACCGAACTACGAAATATGACTATTCTATGAAAAGCGTAATTTTGGGCTAACCTACAAATTAGCCTAAGTAAACTTTCTTACTTTACTACTTAGACTCTTTAGATAACTGGATAATTATAATAATAACTATAACTAAATTCTATAAATTTTCTCTTATCGTGCAATTTAATTGTTTAATTATTGCAAAAAAATTACGGTTTTTAATACCCCTTCTTCGGTGAAATCCTTAACATTGTTGTTGTACACAAGATGTATTTTACATCGGGCTTTGCGCGTTCCCGATTTTCGTGAAGAATGCAATATTCACGACTGCGTCATTAGTGATTTGTAGTAGTAATCAATAATGTTTAGATTTTTGGTCAGGGTTTCGAATTAATAGTTAGTCTTCACACAGCTCGAATGACACCCATCCAAGTTCTTGAGGACACCTAATGTCATACAGTACGTAAGAACTTGTCTATCTTGTTATTGATAAATAAGTACAGACATGTTCGGCGCTCTTGGTAAAGTGAAAGAGCTTGTCTTTAAAAATGTCCTTCTTGCGGGCACATGCTTAGTGTTATAGACATACTAATGAAAGACAACCAAAATAAAAATTAACATCCATATATGACCTTAACCTGGAGTTGCCAGAAACTCAGGTTGGTATGCAAGTTTCATATTAAGCCCCGGACTGTCAATAGATAGTAATTAATGGGTCTACCACAAGTCAAACCACAAAACAAGCAGTCCATTTGGGGATATGTGCAGAAGTAATCAAATCTGCTACTGAAAGTAATCATAGCCATCACAAAGATGTTTACTGTGTATATGACAAATATTGCTTTTGGTCACTTTTCCCATTATGAACCATCACCATTCCCATCATCTTTAATCTCTCGCATTTCTGTCATTTCTCTCTGTCTCGCCCTCTCTCTCATTCCATTCTAACCTGTCACATCAGACATAAGTCTTCGGAAAACTGACAGTCTGTGCTATGAAGGCACCAGAGTCAGCACTTCAGAATATTAACATATTTTACATTCAGATCCATGGGGCATTGAATGTGCAGCCACTCAAATTAGAAGCTACTATTAATAATCCATTATGTACAGCCATCTGTTGAGCCGTACAGAGGGGCGGCCCCCTCATCCACGGCCCATCCACACAATCGGACTCTCGGGAAGCTCCACAATGGAATCTGGTATACGCGGATGTACAGATATGCTATACACTAGAATCATTGCGAGGCTATAAGACACTGTACATATTACTGTGTGATTAAATCTTAGAAATATTTCAATATGCACAGTTTACGTGAACCGCCAGAGGAATTCGTTTTTAAATATCTTAAGATCTTTGTGGCCTGTAGTAATCTCCCTCCAGTTCCAATTAATAGCAATTACCTTAACACACACAATATGTCAATACAAATAACCAGTATTTGTATATGAAGCATCAAATTGAAACAGGATAAATATATTCAGTAATAAATCAATATAATAAGTGTCAATTTAATTACTTAAAGAACTCAGTATAAAAATGAAACTATTATGTCAGGAATGTCAAGAACACAAAATTAAACCAAATGTAAACCAACAAATCAGTCCAGTACCTGGTAATGAGGCTGCATATTAATGGTATAATGTAATATGGTGTTACATCACAGCAGAGGAGAGGCGTTGCATCAGAGAAACTCCCAGTCAAACCTATTTTGTTTAAAAGATTTTGTTGGAGCATTTGTTTAAATATTTTTACAAAACAGTTGCTGGCGAGTTTGTATCCAGCTTTGAAAGATGTAGCTGACAGTGGGAGAACTGTATTGTGGTTCAGAAGGAATCTTAGGGAGACTGCTACCTGCATCTTTTTCCAGTCATATTCTCAGCCGAGCTAGAAAGTCACAAGTGATTGGAAAATGATGTTCAAATTTGTTTAACAAAACTTAATTTACAAACCAGGCCCGGATTTCTCCATTCCCTAGGGGATCCCTCAGTTTGTTTCACTGTGTAAACAAGTTCAATGGAAACATACACTTCAATGGTTTCCCCCCACCCACCCAAGGGTTGTTGAGAAGCACCAAATTACCATTTTGTTGATTCCGTGCCAATCCTAATTGTACCAGCTTCCTCTGACAATAAATGCCATGTGCTTCTACATCCTGGCACAGCAAGACTCGGAAGTGAAGTCAACCACACTTTATAGCACTGTTGGTGTTAATATTTGCATGATAGGTCTGGTTCCGGTGCAGGGGAATGCATTGATAGCCAGGATTTGTGACACTCCTATATATAAAGCAGAGCACTAATTAGCCAATGAGAAATGTGGCATTGTGGATAATAGTAAATATAACAAGCACAACACATTTTGAGAATCGAGCAAATATACTTAGTGATAGTCATGCAGAGAAAACAGAAGTATTAAAGAATACATTATTTGGGAAAACAAACAGATGGTAAAAAAAAAAAGAAGCATTTTTTAACCATCTGTTTGTCTTCCTAAATAATGTAATGATGCTATGTCTACTATGTCAGTATTATATATTATTATAAATGTATACAATTTATTATTTAATGAATTTAGCAATAGCAAGGATATATACACGATTTCTGACATATAATCATTTAATATTTTACTTTTTGAGGATTTGCTCTAATTCAAATAGTATTTCTAAATGTATAAGTCAGAGTTAGCCCTTAATTACTAGATTGAAAGGACTGCATATACAAATGTTCCATTGGCTGGTAGGAGTCCAACTATGACCTCACTAACTTCTTGGCTGTAACAGGTGTGGTTTCAGAACCGGAGGTCCAAAGAGAGGCGGATGAAGCAGCTGAGCGCACTGGGAGCCCGGCGACATGCTTTTTTCCGGAGCCCACGGAGAATGCGTCCACTGGGTGCTAGGCTAGAAGACTCGGAAATAATGGGTTCTGGACCTTACAATTACTACGGAGGTAAGGCCATCTTCTCCTCGACATTCTGTGTGCATGTTTCATATGTACTGCTCTGTTCCACACTTGTAAATATGCTGCTGAATACTCATCAGCACTTGTTGAACAATCTAGTGGCTTACAAATCCAAGGGAAATATGTGAAATTTAAATTATTGTGCAATCATAATCACAACACAGAAATCAGCGGTTTTGTAACCAGTTGCTTTTGATTCTTTGTTTTTTAGCACAGTGTTTAGTATTCATTGATGTTCTAGATTTCAGTTCTACTACATGCTGTTAAATCTGAAAAAGAAATCAAAAGCTCCATGTAAAAATCTGTTATGTAGAGGACTTAAAAATAAGAAACTAACATGAATATTGTGGTAATAAAAGCTAACAAAATGTTTCTTCTATCTAGTTAAATGCACTCTAACACTCCGACACAGATATGTTCATATAGGCACAGACACATCACAGATACATTCACTGCTGAATTTAGCAGACTGCCGTAGCAATTACTGGTTGCACAGCACGTGTTTTCTCCCTTCTTGTAATAACAAAATACACTGCTGTGTGGAACTGGAAGTCAAATTTAGAACATATGAAATAGCATTTGTATTTTCTATTACAATGGTCGCTACCCTTCCCCAAACCATTTAAAACCAATCTAGTGAGTTCCAAATTCAAATTCAGTACAAAGGTTACTTGGTTACCAGTGCTAATGTTTGATCGCATTGAGATGTGTAGGACAGCTTTGTCAATTGAAAGTTGATGCCCTAAAAACTGTTTCTGCAATTTACAAATAACCACTAGAATCAAAATAATTGCTGTATCCTCCTAGATTATGATTGAGTCATTGTAATTGCAGGACAGATTTAATAATTTTAGCAGATCAGTGGTGTAAATCATTTTGCAAAATTAATGCAGTTTTCCTTACAAGCAGATGCCTTGCCTAGTCAGCTAGGGTATTAAGAACAATACCATTATGCTAAAACCAAACTGGGTTTTAACTGAATATAGCTGATTCCCGAAAAATAATTATCTGAAGACTATAGCTGTCCACGACCATGCTATCAGATAAATAAATAAAAAATGCAATCATTTAGATTTGGAGGTCTATGAATGCGGAATTTCAGTTGTTAGCAGTGCCCTCGATCATTTATTTTGGGGCATATTCAATAAACTACGTGCAACTTCATGACTTAGTTGGCACCACATGTAGTAACAATTGTTATATTTCAATATTTAATAAAAAGGGTGTGGTTCTTAGTGTATATTTTTCAGTTTTAGGTCTCAGCTAGCTAGCAGAGATACATAAATTACCGGTCCTTTGCTTTGTTTAGGGTAATTGATCATTTCAAACTAGATAAGAGCACCCTTTTCTCTTGTACATGAAATAACCCTGTGCTGACTTGTCATTGACACTGGAATTGAATGTATGAAATAGTACATAATTTGGATGAATATTTTCTCATGCCCAACTCCCTTTGTTACTTTAGTGTACTGGGCTATTGTTTTAGGCTTCTAGTTTTCATTCGCAAAAGAAATTCTAATCTAATAATGTTTAACTTTGCTGCTAGGCCTACATTCGACAGGCTAACATGATTTTTTATTTGAAGGCATTGGTTTTAAATATAGGAATTAAAACTATTGTTCGACAGGAAAATAACAGTGATCTTAAAAGAATGGAGAAATCAGTTTTACCTAATAGCCTAGTTCATACTTCGCAGTCGCACAAGAAAAATTCATTTGAAGCAAAGTGCACAATGACGCATCACTTGTGTCCGCAGCTGCTCGTGCTGGGGTCCGCGCATTCGTGTGCAACCGTGTGGCCTCGTTATCGACCGTTGCCATGGCTCTCGTTGCTGAATGCACTCTCGACCTGTCGGGGGTTTGTATAATCTGCAGTGTGAGAGACCGTGATCGCACCTTGCTCAAATCCCTCGCAACCTCAGGAGGAGAAACAAAACGTCTTTGTTCAAAGTTTGTAAAAATGTGGTTGCGTACGGCCTACTTTAAAATGCTTGGGGATGTAGGCTATGGCTAAGATATTTTTACATGATCCGATAAAGTAATGATATGGTCTAAAATACGTGAAATTATTATTACAGACCTTTCCAAATATTTTTCAAGCATGTAGCCTAATTTTATTATTATTATCTCAAGGATTTTTAAATATATATTATATGGAAAGTACGATAACGGGAAACGAGGAAAGCAACGGTAATAATACGAAAATAAATACTTTGGAAAATATTAAATATTTTAAACTTTTTTCTTCTTCCAAATCATATAAACAGACGAGCACATCAAACGAGGACATTTCTCTCGGTAACCCGAAATGTAAATGGTAGTCGATTAAATACTCCTTGAAATCTTATTGCTTGTTATTTTGGTTAAGCTATGTCTTAGTAGCCTACAGAACTTAACTGCTAAGTCAATGATATCGTTAGCTAGACGCTTGAGACATATTAAATGAAACAAAAATGATATAGCCTAATGTTTTTAAATCACAATTTATAATCCAGAACTCTGACTCAGGCCCAAATATATAAAGGTCGTCTACATTTTAATAGCCTATTATAAAATGTGTTTAACCGATCGAGACCACGGTCTGTTTTCAAAAATTAAAACATCGGAGACGGTGCATCCTATTTTCTGCAGTACAGTATTAGAAAATATATCCAATGTTGGTCATTAATTTGAGCAATCACATGGTCAAAACATAGAAATTAAACAAATAAAATGGCAAATAATTTAAATAATCCCCATAGTAGATTATAGACTCACCTATGTATCACGATATTATTCTTTTTAAGAACATTTTAAATAACATGAAATTAGTTTAAGTGCTTTCTATTTACTTGCATGAATAAACAGTAATTCATAATAAAAAATTTGAGATTCATAGCAGCACCTGGTTTAGGCCTGGTTATAACTTGGTATGTTTTAGTTTCACCATGTCTAGTATCCAAGAACAACTCCCTATTATTTCCACAACAGTACCATGTATGAGGTTCTCATGATTTAGTTTTTTTCGTAATAATAAAATCCTTTCATTTTAAAAATTTATTATTTGCCATGAAACCGTAGTGAATTCGGTAGAGTGACAGGTTTTTCATTTTTGACTGGTTGTTGTAGAACCCATTCATAATGTCGTTAGGAATTTGAGATCTGAAATGTATACCGAGTCACAGTGAACGATACAGTAAATTATTGTGTTCGTGTTCTGAAGACATTCCAAGTATAATGCAAGTTATTAAACCTTTTTTTTTTTAAATTAAACCATTTTTTATTTAGAATTATTATTCTCCTTCTCTCTGACCTCTAAAGATCAATTATTTTATACACAGATCGACAGAGTTTCTGCTGCAGTATTTTGTGGCACCATTGCAAAGCATTTGTTCCACTTAACTTCCAACATGTGGAAGGTCACTTTCAGAAAGTGGAAGCTATTCTGTTTGCTATTTATTGTGAACGACCCCACATACAAATAGACTAACTCCCATCAGATTCCATTGTCAATGCATATCTTATGGAAGTCTGGTGAACATAGGAGACTGAATTAAAAGCTTTGTTTTAAGAAGACATTTTAAATTGAATTTGAGATTTGAGAAGTTTTTCTGTCATAAGTTTAAATAATTTAAGAAGAAATTTGAGATAAACCCGATCTCCTCAAAGAATAAAATATGGTACGTTGTGTGCTGTTTCTCTTTGCTAGCATAGCTCTGAGCCATGATGGAATTACAGCAATTGTTCCAGCCTTCTAAATGGCATCAAGGTTCGTTAAATATTAATATTGAGGTAGGGGAAAGAGACAGAAAGGTTCAGTGAAAGAGACTGATGTTGGACCATTTCTCATGCACAGAGATAAATTGAGCAAGAGATGGAGAGACATTGGTGAAACTGTAGATATTATGGAGGTATAAATGGATAATTGGGTAGGATATATGAGATGGTTAGCGGTAAATGAGTAACTAAGGACCATACCTGCTCAGGCTTTTCCTGTCTAAGGACAGCTGAGTATGTAACAATAAAGAAAAACAGATATATGGTTGGATAAGAAGCTTTCAGTTACCCTCTTTGGTTAAGTGTGTATACTGTTAGCCCCAGTGTCTGATGTGCCACTATCTCTTGTGAGGAAAATCATATCTCCATTATTAATTTCTATGCTGTGATTCATGACATAATTAATGCCAAGATGAGTTAGGTAGCTGTTGACCGGCCTGCTCCAGCGTGAACCTGGCACCGCAAGGTAACCTAGGAAGAACCAGAGAACTTGTGCTTTATGTCCTCACCCTGTTCAGATCAATAGCCTATTACATATACACATTGAAAGTATATAATCATGATACATCGCTTATGCTCTCCACATTATGTATAATTATCCTATGAAACTGTGTTGAACGTTGCACTTTGCTTCAAGTGGTCTTTTCAAGTGAGTTTCTTCAAGACCTGAGAGCGTGTCTGTAAATGCATTTTAGACAGCGGCAGCTGATGGGGAATAACTAAAACTACACGTGATTTTAAATAATCTTGCCCTTGATTTATTTCTGGAATTTTTTTAAACATGAAGAAACCTCCAAGGGCGGTAATTTTTTGTTATTTTTTTAAATTTAATCTGTTGCTTAATTAAGTTCTCATTCCCACACGGGAAGTAGCACACAGATATCAGCAAATTCAACCCGGCCCAGCCCTGGTTGTCCAAACGTGATACAACTTGTGTAATTCAGCATGTACTTGTTCAAACTGCCTTGGGTTTAAAATACAATTACATCCCAAAAATGTATCATCTAAATCACAGCATAGACGTGTATTTTTATTTGTGCCGTACTTGTATTTGCCAAGGGTTGCCATAGAACCTTGGGGATGTGCTAGACAGGCTCAAACCAATGGATATGTAGCAATCAGACTCTAAACATCTCCTTCACCTGCTCTCTCTAAGATGTTGTCATTCCCAGCATGGTCTCTCGTTCTCTGTTTGCGTCCAAGATGTGCTGCAGAGCAGAGTTCAGTTCATTAGTCCATTAGTCAGTGCCCCTGTTTTCATCCCACTACTCTGTGGGGCTGTAGCACACTAAAACTCTCACAGCTCAGTCTACAGCTTTGTTTCAGCGAGATTGACCGTGTGTATTTATTGGTGTTAGTTTTTGAAGGTGTATTTTTGTGCTGTATCAGTTTGTGCTCAGTTCAATGATCAGCATGGTTAACAAATCTTATTGTTGTTTAGTTCTTCTCAATTAAAATATCAGTTGAATTCTTTAACAAATTCTATCAAGATGCTTGACATTTATCATGTCTTTACCCCCCCCCCTTTTCTCCAGATTACCAAGGTGACTACTACGGCCCCGGAGGCAACTATGATTTCTTCCCTCATGGCCCCCCGTCCTCCCAGGCCCAGTCTCCTGCTGAATCTAACTACATCTCTGGGTCAGGGCAGGGGCCTCTGGAGGGGCCAATCTCAGGCCACCATCCATCGGACAACCAAAGGTATACAGACATGATTTCCCACGCCGACACACCTAGTCCTGAGCCTGGACTCACTGGACCCCTGCATCCCATTCCAGGAGAGGTCTTCAGTGGTGGGCCCAGTCCACCCTTCTCCCTGGCCAGTAATTCCAGCTATAGCGCCCCCCTGTCCCACCCTGGCCAGGAAATGGGGGAGACTGCTGTGTGGTAGAGGGTAGGGGAGTGCTACAGTCAGAAGTGCTGTGAACTGTATTGTGTGGATAAATTGTTACAAGGGCCCATAGACACTCCTCAAAAACAAAACAAAAAAAACAACAAAAATAAAAACGAAAAACCTCCAGGACTCCCTAGATGAGACTGATGTGGGACTGCGGACATCAAGGCCCACCCCCTTCTTCTCCACCCCTCCCCTCCTTTCCCCTCCCGTCCCCTCCCGTCC
>JAOVYW010004940.1:68441-82209 GCA_025775045.1 Hiodon tergisus | reverse complement strand
AATGATAATATTTGCAGAACGGAGTATATTATTTGATAAAACATTTCGCTGCTTTAAAGATGCTTTTTAAGACATTTTTTCAGCTCATTGAGCTTACCTTTTTGATTGGAATCTACTGGTGTGTATACCAGAAAATATGCCTGTGTTCATGTTTCTCAGTATTTTATTTTGCCTGACTGTGGAATATGATTTATTCTGAGGCTAAGACTTCTTAACTTGGTTGCAAGTTATAATAGTCTGTGGCAAAGCACCAGCACTCAATGGAAAAGACGAAGGATTGTTAAGAAAGGAATCTGCACATTCTGTAAAGATGGATATGAAGTCATATCTAAGAGCTAAACGGATTCTGTGATTGCTTTTCCTCAAAGCAAAAATATTTACATTGAAAAGTAGATTATTTAAAACAAAAAAATGTATGTTACGTTCCTTGTCTAAAGATGAATCTGCACTAAGGACATTAGCTAAACAATGAGCTAAATACACACATTTATACATATTTCTCCTGAGGGAAACAATGTTGTTGTGCAACTGATGTGAGGATAGAAAATATAAATTCACCAAAAACAATCCTCTCTAATAAGGAATTTATGCAACAGTGGTTCTCGTCACAGAAATTGCAAATATTTTATTCCCTGTTCTCCAGCTTGCTTGCATATCCTGGGTATACTGTGTCATGTTTTGTTTTTTTAAAACTAAAATTCATATAAATATATGGTGTTGGTATTTATTTAGAATCTCTGTTTTACATTTATTTAACATTCAGTTTACTTCTGATACTTTTTTTTCCAAATGTCACAATTGGTTCCAAAATAATTGGAACATGCTGCAACGGGGACATATTTAATCAATTTACCAGCTGGAACATTTTCATGCAACACTGGTTTTCCTCCGTTGAGATAATCTACGCAAAATTTTCAAAAATTTCTAAAATCCACATTGATATAACTGCCAAAACGAAGGTCAAAAAGGTCTGATCAAGATTTTCTGTGGACCAAAGAAACCAGCAAGCAAGTTCAGCTAAATAATCCAAAGAAAGGCATTCTAAGGGAAGGAAAGAATAGTAGATTGTTACAAAGCAGTGCTGTACGGATGAAAAATAATGTTTCTGGGGCTGGGGAAAGTTAAAAAATCCATTAAATACTGTTTGCTATAACGAAGGGTGATGAGACTCCAGAATGCCGAGTAGTGACTAAATTAGTCTTAATTACAAGACATGTAATTAGGTGGACATATCGCATGGTTAAAAACTTATTCCCCAGCTCTTTTCCTGATAGTGTTCCTAAGATTGGCCTGAAACAGTCAACTGTTGTACACTGGTTTCAACTCTGGAAACACACTCTCCAGCTAATTTAAATATTGATTAAAGTAATCTCACTAATATTCGTAGAACTTACACCCTTCAGAGACTGGTTGATTTTAAAACTAATAATAATAATAAGACAAGAGACTGCGAAATAAAATAAGCTTCACTATGCTAAGATGAAATGGTACTCCGGGAGAGGACCTGCTACCCTGCTCCAACATCAGTATGTAGCTAGCTAACCAACATAAACTGCTTTAAATATGTTGACGCAAACAGAGGCACTTTTGGCAGCAATGAGTCTATTTGTCTATCTGGATACTGGGATTTCTGATCATTGTTCTTTTCATAATTGCCCAAGTTGGATTGGGATACTTGGTGAAAAGCAAGTTTAAACTCTTTCCACATATTGTCAGTTGGATTGAAAAATTTTGTCAGTGCTATTCACGCAATCACACGGCACACTTTCATGTCCATGCTGTGAATAATAGGTGTCTATAAGAAGGGCTGTACACTATGGTGTTGGAGCCCAACCACCTCCTGCGGTCATCTGAATGAAGTGCTCTATTAATAGGAGCCCTGGGATGACGTACACAGATACAAAAACAAACAATAAGAACACAACTGTGCCTCTGCTCTTCGGCTAAGAACACAGGAAAGACAAAAACAAAACACATTCCAACACGGTGCACACAACCACAACAAACAGACCTCCAGGTGGGCTGGAGCCAAGGAGAGTTATTATTTGTTCCTCTCCCTGCCAGCCATGAAATCGTCCTTCAATCCAGACTTGGGTGAAACGACACCAACTGAAGCTCAAACCAAAAGCAAAAAAACAAAACAGGTATATCATGGCAAAGGGAGTAAAAACTAATCCAATCCGCATTTGTCCCTTTTATATTTGTAATTAATTTAGAACAATTGTTTTCTTTTTTCAATTTGACGTGGAGTTTTTTTTAGCTTTATCAGTGGCAAAATTCCTAATTGAATCAATTTTAGTTTAAAGTTGCAAACACAAAAAATCGTGGAAAAGTCCACGGAGGGTGAACACTATTGATCATTGGTATCACTGGACTGGAGTTAGGCATATGTGAGAAAATGGACAGTAACGAGAAAAGAGCAAATTTAGTACAGAGATTGGAATATGACTGGCAAAACACTGCCAGACCATATGGACTACAGTACTACCCCACTGCTACAGATAAAATACGCAGTTTTTTACAATATTGTGTCGTATTATTATCGAAAGTGTTATTTGTGAGGCATTGGAGGAATTTGTTTCCTGGCCTTCACCGTATCATTCACCAACGCTTTTTTACATTGCTGTGACGACACTAAAACCAGGGGTATCATGTCTGGGCCCCTAGTGGCCCTGGCTAGTGAGGAATTAGCTGTCTCTGTAGGGAATTTACACCCCCAGCTAGCTCCCCTAGAGCTATGCTATTACAGATGCTGCATTAACTTCTGAGAGCCATTAAACAGAGATGCCAATGGCGGGTTTCTTTTCGAAATGATGGTGGAGGCTAACCGATTGATGGAATAAGACGGTGCCCCTTGCAGGAGGAGGACCGCCAGAAGGGTCCTGCTGGACCTCCGTCCAAGTTGGACCCCTCTGCTGCCACCAGCAGCCCCTTCTTTAGTACCCCCAGCATACCAGTGCCTCCATTAACCAAAGCGACAACTGCTGCTGTATGCTGTTACATCCCAGAAGTGAGAAAACTGGAGCCGTTACCTAGCTCACATGCTCTTTGCATCAGGTGATCCATTTTTAGTGTGCAGCCTCAAGACAGAGAGTTGACTCAATGGAGGAACTTCAGGGAAACGATGGCGTAGAGAGAAGCTGCCCCTCAATGTGTTAGCCACCTGCTTGGGGGAACACATCCAGGACCTCTGCTCAGGCTGCCTTCGTATAATCCTCCCTATTGGTATCTCAACACTCCAGTACTTTCATTGCACTATGGGCCCAGCTAAAACAGATTGAATACTCCTTCTGTCACCTTGCCTTGTAGAAGGCACCACAGTGAAACATCTGCTGCCTATTTCAATCCAAATTGTTATATTTACCTTCTTCCCCTAGTTGAGTGTTCACTACCCACAGCGTTTGATGTCTGTTGAGGGGAAGTGCTAGAGCGGGATATTCAGATTGGAACAAATGACACAGTCCACTACAAACAAACAAAATAAGTTATTATTATTCACAATACGGAAGAAGACCGGAATTAAAATCCCTATTCATGAGAATTTTTTTAGTCAGGTTGTTATACACACAGTGTTGGGGGAAACTACTCTGAAATCACTGAGTACAAAGCTAGTCATTACACAGTGGAAGAAGTTAAGCTACACTAACGCAACAGAAATATATAGTTTACCAAAAGTATTTCACTATATCCAAACTCCTTCATAAAAAACATCTGAAATCTGTAAATCTTAAATGTCATAGATTACACATTGCGAGACAGAATGTGTATTTAAAAATGCAATGAGAATTAGGAAGGTATGATTCTGAAAAAGAAAGAAAATAGTTGTGATAGACTGAAAACACTACCTAAGTTGGTTCTAGCATCAAGGTACCTCAAATAATATTCATATATTTATTACTTATGTGTTATGTATTTATATAAATTAATTGCTTTATACTAAAAACTGTTATATACTGTACTTTTACATGCATATATATATGTTATATAAATTAATAGAAAAAAATAATAATTTAATGTAAAAGAGAAATTCCAAGAAATAAAGCTGCTGTATAAATTGGAACAAGTGAATATTCTTAAAGTAATAATATCATGCTTAACACAGAAGAATGGCTCCTCTTTAACACATTAACTATTAACTATTCAGCTACTCAGACCCTCCATTTTTTTCACAGCTTTTTAAAAACATTACTTACATACTGCTTTGTCATGTATGAATATACTTTTGTTAAAAAAGAAATGCATGTAAAATGATTCAAAGTTTGTAAAAAAAAATGTATACACACATTACGTCGACCATTGCATCTTTACCACCATTGCATTAAATTGGATGAAGAGGGCCCATCGCTAGGCATTATGGTCAATTCCCTGGCTCAAAGTGAGGTTTTTTTGTACTTTCCATCAACTAGAGGAAACGAAGGGATCCAAGGTCTGAGAATCCACCACCCATTACTTAATTAACAACCTACATGCATCTGAGTCTCACCAAAAAAACAAAACAGTTAATGTTTGGGGGAGATGTAGCCTAAACAATAAAAAGAATAGTAAAGATACATGAAACATTTATAACTCTGACTACATATTGCTCTGACTCTCTTATTTATATCCTGTTCCTGCTGGTTTTTGCCCTGGGCCCCGGCACCCCTTTCATAAGAAGTTAAGCACTGATCACCAGTAATTCAAAAATAAGTCCTTATTGTAGCAGTAAGATGTCAAGTCAGTTTTCAAATGACTATTGACAGGTATAGGTAGCATCAGGTTGTTTTCAACAGTTTCCTATGTCGATGGATGCACCTGCTACATTCTGTTTAATGTAACTGGTGCTTTGGGGGCTTCAGTGGCACATATTCATGATTTACCTTTATGATATTCTTATTTATAGTCAAATAATTGTTGATCATTTGTACAATCTAGATGAGGCTTTTATGAGGATATGCTCAGCTGGGCTGAAATGCAATGTGAAAAAAGTCATCCTGCTTGTGATTGATGATGTGTTTCTGGGCCATGTCGTATTGTGAGAAGGATTACTGCCTGGTCCCCTCAATACTGAATGAGGTGCTCTGTTGGCTCAGGAGGAGAAGGTGGTGGCTTTTGCAAGTCATGTTCTTACTGTGAGATGTCTACCTCTGACAAGGAGCTATGGGCTTCAGTATGAGTTGCCTGTCAGTATATCTGTCAATATCTGGGAATACACTCCTTTGTGATTGTCACTGATCAATCAATCAATCAATCAATCAATCAAATTCAAAATAAAATAAACAGAAAACCCAGAGGCAAACAGGAAAAAAAAAATAAAGCAGTTGAGAGGCCTACTAATAGAGAAGCGACAGTGAGGAAATACAAATGGGCTAAATACCACCCTCCAAAGATGGCTAAAGGACCAACTGAAACGGTTTTTAAATACTGAGACTGAGTCTGATTCCCTGACAAAATCTGGTAAATGATTCCATAGTGTGGTTCCATAGAGGGTTTCCGTTTCAGAAGGCTCTACCACCTGGTTTAGTTTTTGCTACTCTTTGGACAGTCAAATAGCTAGCTTTTTGCAAGCAGAGTAATCTCTGTGCATAGGAGGGGATCAGAAAGTATTTCAAATACAAAAAGACCATTTAATGCCTTAAAAGTGAGAAGTAAAATCTTGAAGTCAGCATGGTGATGCGAAGACTAGTGGAATTGTTTAGCTTTTCCCCCCCAGATAGCACATGCTGTAGCCATCAGCCTTTGACCCTAAAGTCCCAAATAATCCTGTGGATGGTTTTCTGAGGCAGAAGGTGATCAAGCTACCAGATATGCAGTCATTTTGAAGATGACTAACCAGTCCAAATTGTGCATCATGACTACCTGCAGGCAAACATTTTACCTGCATCCTTACAACTTGTCTGTGTTACCATCCATGCCTACAGCTCCTGACACCTCTCTTAGCTGTCTCTTAAATCTTCAAGGTATCCGACTGGTGAACAAGGGTCTTACAAGTTGCAACGACAGGACACTAAATCAGCACAAGATCAGAGCAACAGAGAGATTGCACTGGGGCAGTTCCTGTTCTCTCGTGGAACGGACAGATCCTCTTTGGTGGGGGCAGCTTGCCGAGCTGATACAATCAACAGTTTGGATTGGCGTAAGTTATCTTCGTATAGTCCCCGTGTGGAGAAGACGCTCTTTGTCAAACCCTGGACCGTAAATGTGAAAAGAGCAAGCAAGCTCTGCATACTGATAATGCCAACAGCTCACTTGGACGCTTAGCGGACGCTAACAAAATTGTTGTCTTAACAAACAGCAGTCTCATATCAGTCGAGCACATGGGGGGGTTTTGTCAGGGCTTGCGGCACGACATTAAATCCCCACTGGGGAACGAGATTTTTCCTTCTCTAGCTGGCCAGAAAATGTGTATCGGAGTCCACCTACATGTGGCAAGCAGAAACAGCTGCTAGGCATACTTTCAAAGTGGAAGCTGTCTTGTCCTTATCTAACAGGTCTTTTAAAAAAAAAATATATATATTTTATTATGCAAACATTTTTGTTGTTTACATATTTGTTGTTTACTTTCACCCCCTTTAATTTTATTAAATAAAATAAAGAAACAAACAAACAAATAAGCATACATGTAGACAAGGTTGATCAAACTGATGACTATTAACTATTAGGCCATTATCTAAGAAAAAAGTAAGGATAGCGTTATAGAGCAGGCCAGCCTTTTTAGAGCTTAGACGGGGGCAGAGACTGTAGACTTTCAAAGTAAGAGACGAGTAGTTGCCAGTATGTGAATAACTTATTAACAGATGCCCTAATTGTGAACTTAATAAAAAATATATATATATATTTTGGAAGCCAAAAACATCCTGCAACCATTCTGATGTGGTTGGTGGGTGATTCTCTGATTTTCAATGCAAGAGTACCCTTCGGCAGGCAATCAATGTGGCGAGAGAAATTATATTTTCCTGTCTCGAAGTTCACAATCATACACTCAAAAATAGCGATCTGAGGGGAAGGGACCATAGTCATATCTAGTACATCAGAGATAGTATTGAGAAAAAAAATCCAAAACCCAGCAAGCTTCAGACATGAAGCTACTGCAGATGTGTGTTATATCTGAGTATATTTTGGGTAGTTTAGCCTTACTATAACTAATTCTATGATACAAATGAATGAGACTGAGCTTAGCACATGAGGACAAAGAGTTTATCCTTTTCAGTGCTTCCACCACTGATCTGAGATTGTTATTTCCAATTCCACTTCCCAGTTTGTCTAAATGTTCAGTAGAGCTGGGATTTCCTCTTGTAGCATGGCATCATAAAGATATGGAATGTGGCCTTTATTCATACCTGCTGTGGATAGAAAACGTTCAATACCAGAGGTAGGTGGAAAGGTGGAAAGAGGTAGGTGGACAACATCTGTTGTCCTGAATCCAGGGGCTGTGCTCACCACTGCTTAAGAACAGGTGCTTGCCCTGGAAGTGTTCTAGCCTACTGGCATTCCCATAGAAGCTAGGGACCATGAGGAGTCTAGTCCAGTGCCTAAGGCTCAATGACGAGACAGGATCTATCCGATAGGACGATACTGCATAGTGTGCAGTTATACTGTAAGTACAGTTATATTCCAAAATAACAGTATTGAAGATCCAAGGATAATGTTATGATGTCTGTCAAAATGTATAATTATATTACTATGAGCCTCTCACAAAACTGAGTGTTATGACCTCAGTTGGACATGTCTCTGTCTAGCTGGAGTGAGGGACACAATTTTTATGTGTGTACTGTCGTATATTTGTGTATAATAAATAATTTACCTCACTTTAATTCTGTGGTTTTGCTGTTGTGTTGCTCCGTACTTACTCATTTCACTCACACATTTCCGCCTAGAGGGATTGAGGGTCGAACAGACAGCGCTTAGAGTGAAATGTGTGAGTGCGGAGCTACACAACAGCAAAACCACAGAAAGTGGTTGTAAATGAACTTTGAACAGAGTCAAAGCAAAGAAAGTAATAAAAGTGCTCTTTCTAAGCTAAATGATAAAACATACATGGGGTGGTACCCGTTCCTAACGTAATGTTCCTAGCACCAGTACAGCTATGCGATGGGGTATATTTCCATGGACAGTTTTCTATCCCCTTGTCCCTGTTTGTGCAACCAAAACCAAACAAAAATACTATTACGGCATATAGGCAAAACCAAAACACTAACGTTACAATCTCTAGTTCGCCAAGACAAGACAACAGCCACCAAAGTAGATGGCCGACAAACAGAGGACAAAAGGGGTATTTACACACTGACGAACTTCAGATTAATTAGGAACAGGTGCGGTAGCGATGAATGAGGGGAAACAGACAGTACACCACCAATATGGACACACATGTACATAAAATCTGTATATAGCTCATTGTTTTATTTGAGTTGGGTTGTCCTGAGTCCTTGTACAGGATCCTTCTCAGAGGCTGGGTTGGTATGAGTGGCAAGCATTTCCCATTAGATGAGAGCCAGCCTGGAGCCTCTCCCCGTACTCCACGCAAAAAGCCTAATTTCAAACACCAAAGCTGGGTCCTGCTCACTCAGGGAGCACTTGAGAGAGAGAGAGAGAGCGAGAGCGAGAGCGAGAGAGTTCATCTTGTTATGATCACAGCTGGAAAGATAATCCGATCCTGACAATTAGACCACAGCGATTGCACTCTCGCTTATTTCCCAAAATTCCATACATCTGAACCTATGAATCAGCAAAATGCATCATTTTTATGTCTCAATAAAATTAAATGCTACAATATTGAAAAAAAATGAGAATGGTATGTGTTCACTGGAAAGGAACTGTTGACAGCTTTTGGTGCTTTGTTGGTCAGGTTTCCGTGCTGATGAAGGGACAGTGTCTTTCCCCACCTCTTTTGACTTTCATTGGGAAGGAAGGATGAGCCCAGCCTGGTTGGGGCTGTCAGTGGCCCCCCGACTTTGAGGAAGTCCAGCACCCACACGTGATACACACGCACAGAACCCCTCATTAATAACCTTCCTCAAACCTTGGAACCCGTTCAACTTTTTTTTTGAAAACAACCGCACAAGGCCAAACAACTCATTTCAGCCTGGGTTATTTGATTCGCAGTGCTACGATATGGAAGCCATAGTTTCCACAAAAGTTCAGTACAGAAACAATGTGTCTGCATAAACCTAAAACCTTGTAAGCTTTTAGTGATTATTTGCATGACTTTGTTGAGTACACCAACAAAAGAAACAATGCATTTCTAATTTAAGAGTATATGCTTCTAAAAATGTTACCAGCATCACGTAATCACTGGCACACTATAGGCAGTTAAGAAATCCCTTTCCAAGGTTGACTGAATGTACCATAACTCTCCTAAATAAATTCAACAGTAACAGTGGTTTCACAACTCATTGTATTAATAAGCAATTGGACAATGACAAACACAGTACAGCGAGCCACCCGGTAAACAATCTGGGCATTATAAACAAAGAAAGAGGACAGACAAATTGGAAGAATTCTGTTTAAAAACATTTACTTTGAGCTGTCAAGCAAACAGTATCTTTTCAGTTACAAAAAAGGCATCTATCAGATGTTTTTAAACTGAATGAACACCCACTATCTGCTCTTCTGGAAACACAGGTTTGGAGAATTACCAATAGACTGGACAAAGGTTTCCACTTTTGTCTTCAGCAACATGCTCCAACTTTAATTTTGGTTTTATTAGTAAAGCCATTGCAATCAGGTTTTAATTAATTCATTAATAAATACATTTTCTACAGTTTTGGATTTGTTTTACCACCATTACTTATTGATTTAACATGTTTTTCCAATAGGTTGGTATTGTGATAAAAATGTATCTGTCATTTGAACTGAGTTATTGCTGTAGCAATAACTGTAGCAACAACACTGATACAGTTACAACATCATTCTATTATTGAAAATAGGACTGGGCAGGGAAAAGACACTGCAGTGTACCTGTGTGGGTGCTTAGCTAGCATCACTTACTAATCTGCTGATCAACTTCTAAGAAGCTTTCTGCTCAGTGCAGCAGATTCCATATGTGCAATGCCTGTATGGACAGATAGCTGCCACGCTTTAGTCCACTAGGCATTGAGCCTATACACTAAAAGGTCCATCAGGCATAGTGAATGTTTTCTACTGGCCTCACAAACAAACATACCAAAGCTTGGTGTTAGGAATAGACACTTTACAGGAATTATTGGGGAAGTGTGCTTGCTTTTTTCGATACAATTTGCATAATCCCGAAACTGTTCTTTGTTCAGTAAAACAGGTTCATTTCACAGGTAATTTAAAATTGAGAGGTGAATCCAGTGTGATGGGAAGAGGAATAGAATAGGGATTACCAGAATAACGTACAGGGGTTCCTTTTGATTGTGGCTAGCAAAATGATTATTTCATGTATTTCTTGTCAAATGGGACTAAGAACTGAAGGGATTATGGACCGGAATTTGTATGAATGGAAGCTGCACGCAAGGATGAGTGAACAGACATTTGCATGAACTCACACTCACTGTCTCAGGTGCGCCAATCAATGTCTCCATTCTCTAACCAGATTCTTCACATTTGATGGAATCGACACAGCTGAAGACAGAGAAGACCTCGTTCTTGCCTATTTTCAAATTCAACAACATATTTTTAAGTAAAAATGTTAATTTTGTCAGAAGAGCTCCTGGTTTTAAGAGGTGTATGGTAAAATAAGAGCACACAAGGTTCCTTTGTCTGTTATCATAAAGCACTAAATTAATAATGGCTGAGAATCAGGCAAATATGTCCATACATGCTGAAGACCGTTATAAGCACTTATTAGAACACAATTTCAGTGAGCAAAACTTTGGGTTATTACCATAACCTTGGTTTCGTGAAATAAATATAAACCATTACTAATGGGTTATCTCCCTCAAGAACCCAGAAATGTCTGAGCAGATATGCTTAATCACGGCCGTCTCATGTGACCGTGACCCTATAAAAACTGGCTGCCATGAGGGGGTCAGTCTACTACTTCTTCAGAGCCACTGTGGCACCACAGAGACATTAAAGAGTGATGGTTTATATTTCTATTTCAGGGAACTAAGGTTATGGTAATTACCCAATGTTCCCTTTAGAATGCAAAATATGAACCATCACTAATGGGTGAGTATACCACATCTGTTGTCCTGAATCCAGGGGCTGTGCGTCCACGGCAGTGTGGAGAGTTGCCCAGAGTGCAGCGTTGCACATGTCGATGACTGATGCACCCTGGAATATTGCCCAAGCGGTGGCCTGCTCTCTGAAGGAATGGCCTGTGATCTTTATTGTTGAAGGCAACTTAATGAGTTTAAGCACCATCTTCACAGTCTTTGTCTCTGTTATGACAGGGCCTGACCCATAGCGGAAAAACAACTGTTAGGATTGGAGTTAAAGTTAAAGTTCTCTGCTCTTTCTGTCCACCTAGTATGCCGAAGCTCTCACCGGACATAGCATCCCTGCAGCAATGTTGCAGCATTTAGCGGAAAACCATTATATCTGTATTTTTGTATTTTGTATTCTAAAAGCAGGTGTCCACATAATTTTGGCCATGTGTATTTTCTGTGTCCCGGTTTTATGGGGACATGGAAGTCAGCGACCTGAAGATCCACCATTGCAAACCAATCACCTGGACACAACCACTTCAAGGTGCACATTTTGCCTATGGTTCAGGTTCACCTGCCTAATCGAGAATCAGTTTACCCCGACCAAAAAGTCGCATAGACTGGGGTGGTTCCTGAAAGGCCACTGCTTGCGTAACACCTGCAGCTTGGGAACCAAATCAGGGAAGACTTTGATTTTGTTTGATTGACACTAGGACAGCATGAGGTTGCCCAGTCTCTAACCCCAGGTTCTGCGCCGCATCAGTTTTTCTATGAGGGGAAAGTAGCACTGATGCTGCAACATCATTGAATGACTTGCCCTATGTCCCCGTCTCAAATGAGGAGCACGGATTGTGGGGAGCAATGCAGTCGGCTGAACAACCGTCACCAGAGGAGTAGGAAAAGAGCTCAAAAAGAGCTGCTCCTATTCCTGGAGACAGGGGCCTCCTCTTCCTGCACCTAGGTGGAGGAGTATATAGAGATGAAGAGGAGCCCAATGGCATGGAGGAGGAGAATCCCTGTGCCTTTCACAGGTTCACTTGGAATGCATTCGGGAACACTCGTAGTAAAGGACTGGGATCTGCCTCTATGGGCAGTCCTACCCGCAGACCATTCTGCTAAAGTAGGGGAGGCAGAAAACAAGCTCCGGCACAAAGCCCAGTCAATCTCTGTAATTTTGAGGAATTCCAGTGCCCCGACATCATGCTCTTGCCATTGACCATTAGATAATGGCATTCTCTTCTGGCACCACCCGCATTGAAGGAAAGGGGTCTCAGACATTGTACCAGAAGAGAAAAAAAAAAAACACTGGAATAATCTCCGCAGACAAGAGTGGTGATGTTGAGTGTCGAGACAAGGTAGGTTATAAAAAAAATAAAAACAAAAAAAAATGTTGAGCTGTGTCACTTTTATGTCAAAGCTCCATGTATCTGGCATAGCTATATTGAAGCAACTGCAGGACTACATTGAATACACTAAAGCCGTGCTGACCATTCAAGGTCAGCGCTAAATCGACCAAAGTCAAGGCTTCACCAACCTATTGCATCGACGAAAACAGACCTAGGTTCGTGAACCAAGAACCGGTGTGCAAATACCATAGTTTTGTGTATGAAGAAGCAGGAATATTTGCAGCCTAGCTTTATTTACAGTCAAGCTGGCTGTATAATACCTGTGGCAGAACAAGCAAAGCAAACAAACATTATAAACTCTATCCAGCCATCACACAATCGTCTCAATATTGTTTTTGTATAGAATCCTCTACGATACACACAAATTGTGATACAAAGGTGTAAAACTAAGTAAGCACTCGGCCTTTCCATAACACAAGTCTCTGGCTGAGGAAGACAGACCAGTAATGGGCAGCAGCTTTTATAGGATCGTGGGAACACGTGATTTGGCATTTCTGCTCTGGGTTCTTGAGGGAAATAGCCCATTAGTGATGGTTCATATTTCGTATTTAAAGGGAACAATCATTTTTCACTTAAAATAGGACATTTATACAAATAATGTTCTATAGCATATTTTTAGTTGATATTTCCAATTGAGCCAGTTAGGCCTGATTTTCTTTTGTACTTCTGATGGGAGCATATAACTGATAGGAGTATATTTCATGAAGAACTTTCATTACGATCGTTGCTATATCTACATCTGCATTTAGAATCGCCACTTATGTTGAAATGATATACCCAACCAATTTTTAAGTACGACTGCGCTTTTGTGTCTGTAACGCATTACAGGCTACAGAGCCGGAACATCAGAACAAGCCCCATCTGGCACTGCCAAAATGTACAATTGAACTACTTTCACCCGAAAATGTTGTTAGTTCTTCTTTTCCCATTAGAAATTCTGCACTACAAAGATGTTGAATGGACAACAATCCAGTTTTCTTATTAAATAAATTCAAATGAGACATTGGATGGCAGTTTCAATAAATAAACATGTATAATACTTAACATGACATTTAAAATCAATGCATATGGAATGCTGAATACTAACAAATTTTATATCATTTTTTATATTGGGCCCACAGGGACAATATTTAGCCAAATAAAATGATACCTACATAATGATTACCTAATAAATTTGTAAAAAACAGGGGATGCCATCTCTAATGTATCATTTTCAAAGCTTCCTGTAGCCAAAAGCCCTCAGATGAAACCATATCAAGACTTTAGTTATAACCT
>JAOVYW010004940.1:45219-68341 GCA_025775045.1 Hiodon tergisus | reverse complement strand
CTAAGCATTTCTGTAGTACACTGTGAATGGCACAATTGAACCTGTCTGTAAAGCCAACTACAGCGCATACAGTTCATTGTGAAGTTGGACAGAAGTGAAAACCTTTCTATAGCCTGAATGGTCGGAGGGTGGGTGTAGCACTATACAGGGTTCTATTAAGGGGTTTTATATCCGAGTCAGCTGGTGCCAGAAGCTGGAGGGCATGAAGCTCTCCATCTTGTCAATGAAGAAGCCCAGGGGTGCAAAGAGGGTGCTGAAGAACTGCAGAGAGAAGAAAACAAACAATCTCTTACTATCCTTATTACTGTAAGTGAAACAACCCAGACACATTATTTTTACCCAGGCCTGAAACAAAGTGATTTTGTACTGTAAAGACTATTCCATGTGGTTCAAAGGCCACTAAGTGCAACTTAACCAATACAGTGTCAGAATCATGTGATGCAACTGACATGATCATGTGAACGTGAGATTGAAATGTACGCAAGCACTATCATCAGTGATACAAGCTCCTGTACAGCACTAATATAAATATAAATATATAAACTCCCATCTGTAAAGCAGGTGGTCTAACATGAAAATCAAAAGTCGTTACCATCTCTAGAAGTAGCATGCTCTACTTATCTTTGTTCATTGAGATGCATAAATGTTATTGTTTTTGGCATCTACTCCTGAAGGAAATAAATATATGTCAGGGTAACTGCAAGGGTAAATGCCACTAGCTGTGAAGTAAGACTTTGGAAAGGCAGAGTAAAAAGGTGACATCTAGTCAAAACGATTGGCCAGCCACATCAGACTGACAGGTTGTTCCTCAATCTAATAATGAGTAAGTGAATGTGGCAGTGAAGAATCTGGGGCACTGCTGAAAATTGCATATCTAGGAAGGGGGGAGGGGGATTGAAGGGGGTAGATCGAATGATGTACCTTGTATCTTGTGACCTGTGCTTTGTTGAGACCACACTTTTTGTGAGCGTCTTTCATCTCTAATGAAAACTAAAGGTTAATTAACTGTTTCAGCCCAGGGATCTGACAGTGAGAGCTCCACACTGAATAAACAGGGATGGGAAAGGATTACTGCTCATACCTTAGCTGGGCCCCTTTAAGCAGACCAGGGTATTTAACTGCTCAGCCTACTTCAGACTGGCATGCAATCACACATTTTAAAAATGTTAAAACTCCAATAGTTTACTTCACCATTAACAAGACCTTAACGTGTTTACCAGGCAATCAATCTTCCACTTCAACAGTGAATATGGATATGACAGAAAAATGGAAGGCAACAGCAGAGAACTGCAGTAGGGGGGTACAGACTACTAAAAACTACTGCAGACTACTGCCAAGGCTTTGGACAAACATAGATGGTAAAGAAAAATTAAGGTGGGGCAGGGCAATTGGAAGGAGGAAGGTTGTTCTCTCTTGGGAAGGGAGTGTTCTTAGGTCAGAGAGAAAACTACAGGATAACTCATTTAAAGAAATGTCTAATGTTTGGGCTTTCTAAACATTTAAAAAAACAAAGATGCTCTTGAAAGATGTTAAAAGAGCCTTAAGGACTACACGTGTAAGCTTTATGTCACACTTTTATCGTCATCCTTCCATCAACACCCAGTCAATGAAATCACATCTGCACGAATAGTCATGCTGTTTATTAACATATTTGTCACAGTTTACAGACTGCTGGCAGCAGATCACAATGTAACACCCCAGTACCCACTTAGACACAGAACATTCGTTTTGTGGTAGATACATGTGTTGATCATCAATGGTGCTTGCACGGTGTGTTAATAAAAAATGCCAATCAACTTCCCACTCTGCATCATCAAGTCCAATGACCTGCTCAACAATCTCAACAAGCACTGTTGATGTGGTTAACTGCTCCAACCACAGCCACTGAAATCTGTAGCTCCTTTAAAAGTTATTGGTGGCCTTTCTGAGGATTACCTTTCAAGCCCCCTTTTCGTTTGAGCACTTAGTTTTTAAGAAACAGCTGTTGTTGGCAGTGCCTGGGTGGTGCGATGCAGCTTCCACTTCCTGATTATTGGAACCCACTGGGATATCAAAACACTTATTTTGTGCATTTCCCTATTTCCCTAGTTTAATTAGTTTCTCTCCAACTTCTGTAGAATGGTCTTCCGTCTTCATTTATCTTCCAATTCATCGAGGGCAATTAGAGTTGACTGGGGCCGCTCGAACTGACTTGTTGGAAAGGTGGCATCCTATGAGGGCGCCGGTACTGTATGGGCCATGCTACTGCCAATTTTTGTCAATGGAGATGGCTGTGAACTTGATTTTATACACCAGCAACGGGTGTGGCTGAAATAGCCGAATCCACTAATGTAAAGGGGTGTCCACATAGTTTTTTAGTGTACACACCCACCCACACACATCAACAAATATATATTTCCCACTCTCCAGCACGAGGGAGAGCTATCACACCTTAACCATTATTTTCAAACTCCAGTGCCCAGTCACTGGGAGCCATTAGAAGGTCATTAAACATATTGTTCCTTCAGAGAACAGACATTTTTTCACTCTTAACAGCCGCCCCATATAGCCATGCTCAACAGAGAGAAATAACAATACTCTCTGCTGCTGCAGGACTTCAAATGATCAGTACCATGGATCCTATATTTGAAGCATCCGGAGCCAGTTCCCCCTGTATCCGTACGTAGTTACACTAAACGCACATCAGAAGTGGAGCATGTATTCTTTGGATCTGAACCACGTTCTACCCCGGATGAAAAGGATTTTCGAGTCCCGTTTTTCCAGAAGTGAGGAACCCTTTTTATTCATCCAGGAGTTGGACGAACTCTCCCTCTGCAGAAAACCTTCCCAGGATGCAGCGAAGACGCGCCCAGGAAAGCAACTGAAGCTACAAGTATGTTTCTTCAGTAGGAAAGAAATCCTTACGTTTGTTTTTCTCCACAACGGAACGCAGTGAGGAAACTTGAGGACAAAAACTTGTCCAAAACCTGATAACTAAACTAAAGTCAAACCATACACAGAATAACATTTAAACTAAGTCTGTACTCGGAAACGGCTTGCATTATGTTGTTTTGTTTTGTTTTGTTTTAAAAGCACGGACAACCAGTTTGCATTTCCCTTTCATTTTTACAACATAGTTTACTAAGTATACTGTTAGATACCTAAACTGTGTTCTGTGTGGATCCTTTTCCAGCATAACGTTAAAAGGTTAATTACTTAAGTTGATTTAAAAGCTACCTGCTTTGTTTTAACTTTCAATAGTGACTTTCTTTGTGTTATTGTGTTATTTTATGTTATTTTTTTAATCATTTTAGAAAGCTGTGCGCTTCTTAACGCTGCCCAGTTTAACATTTTGCATGCAAAATACCCTCACTAACACTTTTAAATAACCATACAAACTGATCTCACGACAACCTTTATTTCTAACAAAAGTAAACCCACCGTTTCACCTTTTCTTTTGTTTGGACTAATTTCCCACACCACGTGAGGTCACTAAAGGCCAAACTATCCCTCCACCATTTTTTCCCTCGCTATCATAGTCTTCCTCAAATTCCTTTGTCCACCATTTTGCCCACGTGTGCTGCCTTGCCTATTGTTTGTGAACCTGTTAATAAAATGTATCAGGTGGTTTGTGATTTCACTTAAATATTGATTTAAGTCATCTTACCAGTATTCCAAGAACTTACGCCTTTAGACTGATTGGTTTTAATTTTCCTTCCTGTCTTTCTTATACGTTTCCTCCTCTTTTGTATATTTAGTTAAATTGCATTATTCTGCTTGATAAAACTCAAGTGTACAAGAAAAAACAAACTATAAAATAAGCTATGAAAACTACAATTAAAATAAATCCATTTAATGATTTTTACTCCAAATTTAATATAAAATGTATTCAGCTAACACTGTCAAATGGGTGTGCCAGAATCTTCACCCCATAACCCTGCCATTCAAGTTAAGGACTAGCCTAGAGACAACATGCCTGTGTAATGGAATATCCTACCGCATGCTCAGCTCTCAGAAGAGAAAGATTAAAAAGCTTCTGTGCCCACAATCACAATGGATAAACCCAGCCCATTCAGATAAACAGTATTGAGAGGGTTGTTCTAGGAGTGGAGTGGAGGCAGGCCACTTTGGGAAAGCCAGTAATACAAGAGAGGCACTACAGAAGCGCCTGGGTTGGAGAGGGAGGCTCAGATAAGACGTGGATAAGTGGATTTTCCAGGGCTTGGGAGCACCACTTCAGATTAGACACCACAGAAGGAGAGAGCGTCTCCAGTCAAAACCATATCATAGAGACCAAAAAAACGGAAAGTTGGGTTATCATCATAACCTTTAAGAACGCTGGAATTCTGAGAAGTACAGCAAATCACAAGAGATCTTGTAAAATGCTATCGCCATTTTAGACCTGCCTCTTTTTCATCAGAGCCACTGCAGCACTGCCGCGACCCTGAAGAGTGATGGTTAATATTTGTATTTCAGAGAACCATGGTTATGATAATATAACCCACTGTTCCCTTTCAAAAACATGAAACATCAATAATGGGTAAGTATACCCTGCTGCAAGGACAGCTGTATGGCTCTACACAAGCAGAGTGAGCCGACTTATACCATGTTCTCTGTACATGGGGCGTTGGAGGGATCGGTCCCAGAGGAGCAGCAGGGGACAGAAGACCTTCAGTTCCTCGGGTTTACATTGATCAAGGAAGCTATTTTTGGCAGAAAGGCTGGGTCAGGCCTCAGGGTAACTTTTGACCTGCAAGCAAGCTCTTTACACGTGGCAAGCAAGCTAGAGCAGGCAACGTCTGTAACTTACTTGCATGCTTCGCAAAAATAAGCAATTTTGTACATCCGTCTGCTAAATGACTATAATGTAAATTAGGCACTTTTAAAGGTTTCAGCTTTGCCGAGCACATAGGCTCAAATGGAAGCTTTGTAGCACAACGTTCCATATCCACTAGGAAACAATGTTCTTCCTCTGTAACTTCAGCCTCTAAGCCCTCTCAGAAACTGGAACACCAGAAAATGGGCTCCATTTAAAAACATTTAAAGCAGTCAGAGGCCATTTAATCTAATTCACTTCTGGAAAAAAAAGTTAAATACAAATATAATTCTATATCATCGGACCGGGAGTACTTTTATTCGGATCTGTATAAGTCACATAGTACTACTGATATAGAAATGTTTTTAAATGAATGCCAAATTCTTAAATTTGGTGATGATGTGATGGAGCGGTTAGATCAGAGCTGAGCCCAGGAGTTCTCAGCATCAGTGCCCGAAGGATAGAGAGATCCAAAATACGATTGAAGCACATTTGGCATTCTGCTAATAATCCTGGTGTTGTTAAAGAAAACTAACACATTACTGATGGTTCATATTTAATATTTCAAAGATAATTTACTTTATCTACATTAGTGTTGGCCAGTGTCTCACACACAAAACGAGTACAAGCTAAGGCAGAGAACACTATATTCAGTTTGCAACTGATAGTACTGGAATTATGTGACACAAGCAGGTGAATATATGCCTGAAATTTGTGCTAAAGGCATGTAGCATCAACACTACACTCTGATATTAATTTCCTTTTGAGCTCTGTGGTTAAAAAAGGACTGTGACAGCAAAGTGGACCAGCAAGCCATTGGGACATACTAATGAGAAGAGGCGGTAAGGGAAAATGGGTAGCTTGGGGAGGGGATAGAACAGCTGCCATTTGCAGACACTTCCTGATTTTTTTAAATAGATATCAGACATCAGATGAGTCTGGGAACACCACCATAAGTCCTCAGCAACTGCAGTGTGTTCATAGGGTAGAGATTTAAGACCAGAATGTGTTCTGTTGAATACATTTCCCCTCCAGCACAAAAGTGGCACTTGAGGTCCTGACATAGCCCAGTCAACTAACATGCTGTTGTGGGCAGCGCACACGCACACGCACACACCAATGACACCTGGCACAAATGATCACGCCCAATGCTTCAGGGCTAGGGGAACAAAATATCTTGAGGATGAGGTAAAATTGAATAAGCACATGCTGCCAATTTTCAACGTCCGTTTTCTTAAATTGTAATTTCTCTTCTCTTTTAAAAGGGTGGAACAAATGAACAACAGAACAAACAGATGGGGGGGCTAGCTGTGGGGCTGGATGGATGGATTGCACAACAGCAAAATATGTAAAATTAAATAAATGCTGGGTAAGGGGGAGTGGCAGTGACAGATACTTTGTCTAAGAGGCATATGTCCCCTGTGCCTGCACGTGCTGACAGTGAAGTAACACAGTGATAAAACCGATTGCCTGTGATGAGGAGAAACATTATCTGCTGTGGAGAAACTTGTTGAGGACTCCGCAGTTCCCACTCACAGAACAACTTGGGACCAGTCTATAAGGCTGAAAAAAGCACATGACTTTTTAGGCATCTTTGTTGCACCCTCTTTTCTTTTCTTTCTTCTATCCACAAAGCATGATTGTTGTTTAGAACAGAGATTCTGTACTGCCCTGTGGGACTACTAAAGGAAGAAATTTTCCACTTGAAAGAAACCCTTAATTAGATAACTGAATTAAGAGGCAAAATGTGAAACAATGAGATCAAGGCGTTCTGTAAACATGGTTGTGTATCCCAGGGTTTGAGGTTGTCTAGTTTTCATTCTTACTAACCATTTAATTAATAAAATGCTTAATTGACCCATTTGATTGGATAAGAACGATGATAAATGAGAGAAATATTTTTTACACCACTTTTACTTTGCCGTAAAGGAAGCAAGATTATCTGAAGATTTTTAATTTATCAAAAAAAAAAACTAAATTGCAATATATTCTTATTACTTTTCCATGGTATGGGATATTTAAAGCTTGCTAGGTTTTCTTGCTAGCTCGAGACTTTTAAATGCTCCGCTAAGCACTTAAGATGACACAAGAAGTGCAAGAAGTGTCCATTACTAAGGCAGTTTATAGCCATATTTTTAAGTTAACTGGAGATACAGTTGTTTAAAAACGCCAACAATACCAAATGTATGACCTGAAAAATTTACAATGGCAGGAGTGTTCCTTTTGAGCCTAAATATTTACCATACAAAAGACTGTAACTGAGGACAAAAGCCATTCAAAAGAATGATTATGATGAGAAAGACACTGGAAAGTACCAATATCTCCATAGTGGATATGAAACACCTGGTACAGCTCTGCCCACTGCAGCTTACTGCCAACAGACAAGGTAAGAATCTGAGAAAATATTTAATCTAATGTTGACTGACATACCAACTTTAACTATGTATTATTGCTATGATAAAATACATAATTATGTAATTATATTTGATTTTGGAGCACACACGTGATTAAATGTGTGCTTTCAATAAACCATGTAAACACAATTGATTTCAGTAAGCGCATTTAGATTCACAGACTAATTGATGTCCAAGTACTAAAACAATCCGGTACCGTTTTTTGTTGTTAAAAGAAGGGGGGCCTGTTTACAAAGGTATCATGCACGAACAAACAGATGTGGTATGTACTAAACGGACGCAAGGGCCGGGGAGAGCCGTCTGCCTCATGATCTGGGTCATGTCAAGGTATGCTTCCCTGTGTCAGAGATTTAAACCAGAGATTTAAAGTGCAGGCATAAATTATTGAAAGTTAACTAAAGGAGTGTTGTTAGCAGGAATTCCTCTACAATGGCAGGAGCCAAAGAAACGCAGAGAGAACTTCATTGACTAAGAATACTTACTAACTGAAGTTTTCCCCACAGGCTCTCTATCTTTACCAGTTCCCCACAAGTCAACTGGTGTAATTTTAAGCCAAGCACCACATGCAAAATGTGATAAGATGGGGTTCCATTTACTGATTGTGTAATTGGCTGCGGCCGGTATAAAGTCTCCTCTCAGTAAATCAGGCCGTCTATCTCCAGGTATAATAGAAATGTGCCAGTAGCTACCTTTCAATACCTAGAGTGGTCATAAATCCCAGAGTGCTTAGCAGGGCATTTACATTTTTTGGGCCCAGAAAGACAATAGGATGTTAAAAAAACACTTAAATATCCCATACCAAGCAAAGTAAAATAATTTGGTAGACTTTAAAAACCAAAGTAAAGGATCTCTTTAACAGAATCTGGAAGAGGACGGCTCCATTTTCAGAATTACACAGGGCACCCACAAATCCATGTCTTTTAGAACCCAGTCATTTCCAAGCTTGTCTGTTGATGAACGTCCATGGCAAAACTCCACGGGGCACATGAAGCACCTGTAGGCAAGGCAAACTTACTGCTTTGGCGAAGACGCCCATGAGCTCGGGGAATTGATGCGTCAGCATGGCTAGCATGGCAGTGAAGGAACACAGGCCAGCTGTGAAGAGTATGAAGAAGGGAAGCTCCTTCTTTGGGTAGACAGACACCTCATGGAACGCTGATGAAGAAGAGGAAAAGAGAATGTCATCCATTGGAACAGTCATATTACAAACAAGGGAAGATATTACAGACACACTCGTATACCAAATCTCTTTATAGATAAGTAATACGGTATGTGGGTTGCAAGGGTGATTACTCGACATGAAAGAAAAATCTTTACAGAAAGCAACATACATACACTGTGGCCACATTATTAAGGCCCCAAATGTGGATGTTCCACTCTCCCATGAGATTGACCCAGTTCGACCTTTCAATCATGGACTCAGCGTATGAGTTTTGGTGCTTTCGCCCTATTTTTATTCAAAATCAATCAAAACTAAGTTTACAAAATTCTTGTAATACACACTGTGTTGTTCATCCACTATACCGCACAACCCTTAAAGTTTTCCCCGAGCAGCCTTGATTAGACTTTCTGCCTTTCTTTTAAATTCTGCACCAGGCCCTCATTTCCAATGAGTTCTAGGCACTATGGCAAGCCACATGGTCATTTAGAGGCATTGAGTCATCTCGAAATGAAAACACATTTCAAAGATATTTTAAATGGCATTTAAATCATTTAAATATTGACTTCCAGTTTAATTCAAGATTAAATCAATCATTGAACTTGAGACATCCTAAATTAGTGGGGTGCCTCCTGTTTATCAAAGACCTTAGGTAGATTAGACTAGTAGATTAGACTATTGTAATGCCCTTCTTCCAGGCAGCCCACAGACTGCAACAACAGTTACAACCAGTCTCAGTATAACTTCACTGGTTACCCATAGGGAACCGTGCTGACTTCAGGGTGTTACTTTCTTCTCTTAAGGAACAAAAACTTCTCGGGCCTTTTTTATTTAAAAGATTTCCTTAAATCTCCTAATCCCATATAATCCCTTGAGAATACTTTGCTCGAAAGATGCTGGCTATTTGACCGTCTCAAGAGCAGTAAATCTAAAATCTACATCTGGTGGTAGAGCCTTCTCATACAGAGCCCCATTTACTATTGATTAGTTTGCCAAATTGTCCGAAAATAAAACTCAACCTCAATACTAAAAACCAATCTGTTCAATTTGTCCTTTAACCGTCTTGGGTGCCGAGACATAGGACAGAATTTGAGCAAAGAGTTTTCTCTACTAACGCATTTCTGTTAGTAGGCCCAGTCCCATCAGTTTGGACGTGCTCTTAGAAAGCAGGACAGACTCTTAACACCTTCATAGCTATATTACCTTCCCTTGCATCTTACCACATTTTTGTTTTTGTATGCTGCCATAGTTTATACCTGCTGAGGTCACATAACGTTGTACAACACTTAACACTGAATTAATTTAATTTACTCTACCTCCCCCCTTGATTGTGAGCCATATCTAACCATATTTAGCTTTTTTCCCTTTCCCTCTTTCTCTGGCATGGGAGAGATCATCAATCCAAAGAGAGGTATCATCTCCAGAGTAGTCCTGGCAGCAAGAACTTAGACCAAAAAACTCACCACCTGTGGTACACTGTTGCTTTCCCTCCAACCTTCCACTAAGTGCTGAAACTGCTTAGCTATTAACTCAGCTCCTCACGGATTACTTTATTATTCAGTTTTATTTAACTATTCTTCTATTTATAGGTCAACTATTATGAAATTTACAAGAATTCTCTCAACCACCTCAGGGGTCAGAGAATTTTCCAGTTCTTGTTTGGAACTGGTTTAGTTATTCCCTCTGGAAAATTCAGTGCTTTGTGACAAGCTCTATCGGTAAAAATGCGCAATAACAGATATAGTTTGACAGATTGATAACAATGAAATTGGTAAGTACTTCAATACTTTAACTATTAAAACGTTTACCTTAAGTGAAAAGGCAAAACAGAAGTTACAATTCACAAGCTACTATTAGAAATTGAAATTGCTATTAAAATAATAAAGTTACAATCAAAGTATAATTTAAAAAGGTACCACAGAAAGTTTCTGGAAGTTAAATCTAGAATTCAGGTTCAAAGGAGGAGGGGATTTTTCTGTCTTGTAGGGGCGCACAATCAGATTAGGACCAGAAGATACAGAATGTTACACACGGATTGTTGGCATCTAGGTAAAAGACTGATTTGACTTACAAGGCAACAGCTCACGGTCTGCAGTCTCTGTGCACCCAGGGTAGGGGTAAAACAGATGTCCCTTCTCAAGGGGGTAAGGAATCATTCGAAAGGCTGAGGGAACAAAGTAGGCCCATTTAAAACAAATTGAGCACAATCTTCTTAAAAATACAGCAAGTTCAAAATAAAGGCCAAAGGTCTGTTCAGTTATTTCTTACCCAGAAAAGTTCATTTTCTTTTTTCCATGTTGCAAATTAATACCAGAATTAAGGTATGTCATAAACAAAAAAATTACATAAATGAATAAATTACAGAATTGAAACACGGTTGGGCCTTCGTCTTTGTCAAACCAAGCAATATTTGGTTTGCCTCTAATGAAAGAAATGTATTTTATGAAATACTATGAGGGCAACCGATCCTGAAAAATAATTTTTTTAATAAAGCAAAACACATTACTCTTATCTCCACAACGCCTTTTATCACTAAAAAGAGCCATAAAACGTTTGACCCAAAAGTGCATAACTTCCTTTGCAGAAGGGGAGATTCTGAATAGAGCAATACTTACTATTCTTCTAAAGTTAACAGTAGAATGATATTGGCAGAAGTACCATCTTTCTGCAGTTTTGGTATTAATTTTGCGCCATTACTAATCTATATTTCATTAACGGTCTGAACACAGCGTATGCTGGGACAGATTTTGTACTGTAATGAGCACATGGGGCGACTGCGTGGATATCAAGTTTCTAAGCAAGAAATATGAAAACATTTTTGTAGCATCTTGTGAGCATGGGTAGTCACAGCAACACTTCATTAGCAATGAGAAGCATGTCAATGAATGGACAGTAGGAAGAAATGAAATTTTTAAACTGATAAACCCTCCTATATAGAATGCAGCAGGAGTCTAGGAAAAGCTTTCACACGTACTGCCCTCCCAGGTGCAGTGCAGCAGGTTCAGGGCTCCCTCCGCCCTCTTCCAGTGCTGCAGGTGGAAGAAGGCATACGCCACAGCCTCACTGTCGCCTCGCTTCAGGATATGCTCCGGAGGCAGTATCAGGCTCTTCATTTCTAAAAGGTACTGTAGAGGGTGAAGGAAAGGTTGAAACAAGCCAAAGAAAGCTGGGTCAGGCCCCAAATAAAGACAAAAAGGCTTAATCTTATAAGAGCTTCATTTGGCTGAAGTCTGAAAATACTCAATTTCATTAATTTCCATAACCGGTTATCCAAATCAGGGGTGCAGAGCACCGCAGCCCAACAGCACGCAAGGGCGCAACACCAGGAATTCCAGTAAAAGTTAACTGGTATCCCCACTGAGATGGGTTCAGAGTTTACTCAGGTAGGCAGTGGTGAAGAAATAACCTTCATATGCAAATATTTTCATGCATATCTACATCATTTTCTCAACCTATTCATAATTTATTATGGCTCTCAGGAATCTTTAGAATATACAGTGCTTTTGGAAAGTATTCAGACCCCTTCACTTTGTCTACATTATGTTGCGTTGGATGTATGGACGTATGGACTTTGGACTAATTGATTATATTACTTTTTTGCCAACTTTGTACACACAATAACCCCATAATGACAAAACGAAAACTCTGTTGCCAGTTCTGAATACTATTAATACTAATAATATTCCGACGGCACTGTAATTCTGAAACCCCTGCACAATTCCCCAAAACCCGCAGAATATCAGCTTTCACACCAGACCAGTTCTTAGGCTTAGCCTGACACTTTCGGAGGGTAAGTTTTCTGATCCCCCCTAATCCCGCCTGGTCCCTTCTCTATGAGGCTGTCAACAGGGACCTGTGACAACAGGGGCACAGCTCTCCTCCACCTCCACTGGGAACCAGATCCAAGAGAGGAAGCAGCTTCTCTCTCAGTCAGCAGGCCAGGGAGCCCAGAGCTGAGCTGCTAAACCCCGGTGAGAAAGGACGAAGTGCAATGTTGACACAAAATGCAACTTGCCATCTCCCAGAACAAGCTTTGTGCAGGTAAACTTTTTTTTCCTGGCCCGAGTTGTTTTTCAGCCAGTATGTACAAAACCTGATTTTGTGTCCTTCCCGTCATTCTTCGATTTATGGAATTTATAAATCTAAACAGAGAGCAAGTCTGTCTTTTTAAATATTTTGTGTGTTACACAGAGGATGTACAAACAGCGACTTGACTGAAGTCTCAAAAAAAACAGCTGTCCTCCACTGTCCTCCAAAAACTTTACAGACCATATCAGCAAGAGTAGGTAAAGTGTTACCAAAGTGGTAAAGATTCAGGAACCATTTCCTATTTATCCACCTTTTACACTAGATCAGTGTAAGAAAATCAAAAAAATAATTAAAATATAACTGCAAGAAATGTGACAATGTACAGCGCAGTATGCATAGATACCAAGTTTTGTGTCAGTATTCCAAAAGGCTATACATTTTTTGACCTGATCTGCTTTTTATGTGCAAATACCATACAAGACTGCTTACTATGATCATGTTGTTTAAAGAAATAAGAATATAATTATTATTTATAATAAATCTACTTTTGAAGAAGGGGCATCCGAGGAACACAGTGAAAGTTGCAAGTCAGTTCGATAAATAGTTATGGAGGAGATTTTTAAAATTTAAAATGGCAGAAAATCAAACATGTATCAAGAGGTCTATTAGAACAGACATGATCCGTGGAAATAGGTATTGCACCAGGTGGCAGAGTTGGAATCCATTATTCTGAAACAGCTGGGTGCGTTGTCCTTGTGTGTGAAGAGTCATGCTGGCCGTATATAATCCTTTTGGGCCCAGTGTAATGCTGGCCCTTTTCACCATGCCTGTGGTAATCCGGTGGCCATAAATCTGCCTCCTTCACTGAGCCTGTTTGGACACGGGATGGGGGGGGGTGTTACTTCAGTCTCAAGCTTTGTTGTGTTAGAGTCCTGTACATCCATTGTTCTCTACTTCATACGAGGAAAATACCTGCTCCATACACTAATACATTAACAAATATTATCAGAGGGAGCAGAGAGCTGCACGCATTCACTCTAGTGCAGAGTGGCGCCATGGCGATGAGTTGTGATAAAGGACCGCCGCGGCGCCTCTCGTGATCGCTTGAGAATCCGTTGCAAATTGCAACTGTCTCAGCTGTGTGAAAGGTGACTTGCGGCTTTAGTTGTGGTCCCGTACACTGGACTGAAAAGGAGGCAGATTATGTTCAAACAGGAAATAAACCCCATGCAAGGTATGCAGATCTTAGAGAATGGAAGTAGCCTTGCACTTAAGAACCCTGCGCTGCAATGAGTCTTATGTTATCTTCCGTTTTGCCTCACGTTATCTTAAGCAGCCATTTCTTTGTAAAATAGCAGGTCTTCAGGTTAAATGCACGGATTTAGTTTGTCTGGATAACATAATCCACAGATCCAAGTCAACCTCTTTTTGAACTCCATAGAAATTAGTTTAATCATAATTGTTTTAGAATAGCATCATTAAATTTTAAATAAAGTCCTTAAATTCTCAGTTTATAAGCCATCAAATTGTCACAGGTACAATGAGGAGGGCCAGCATTATACTGGGCCGAAAGGATTACAGACCTAACAGTTCATCGGCTCTCAGTTCACTCACAGGGCTCCAATTGGGTTTCATTAAAGGAAAATAATTGTCATGTCAGACACCTGTACACAAAACAGGCAATTCTGTATTTTTCCCCTTCCTACTCATACGTCTTTGCAATCGCTCATTCATTTGAAAACTCACTCGCTTTCCTCACAAATGTCCGATAGATATGAATTAGCACATTGCCATCTATAAGCCATAGATTTCTATGTTGATTAAAAAGTAACATCTGCTCATTTTTAACCAAATAGTGACAAGCCATTAGGTGGGGTTTCTACAATACTCTATGAAAACCCATATAACTCTTTGATTAAGGCATTAGAAATGAAGTGCCTCAAACTCAAAATGAATCAAAAATGAATTGCCCTAAGTCAAGTACAGAATACAATTTTTGCCAAACACTGGCATTATAGACACCAACAGATGTTTGCTTATGTACATTGTAATTTTGTGTACAAGTGCAACAGTCCAAGACTAGATTAAAGTGCTGTCAAAGCGAATCAGGAACACAACAACTATGGTGCAGGGGGACAGGACAGGGTAGGACTGAAACTGGTTCTCTTCCAGGTGCAGGGGATGGGGACAGCATACACAGCAAATGCCAGCCACACTTAGGGTTCAGTCCTTATGGCAGTGTGAGACAGCGACTCTGGGGTACTCAAAGGCACATTCACCAACAGAAAAGGGAAGGAGTCAACAGTGCCACGCACACACACTACAATGTGATGATAAATTTTGTGGGGAATACGCTGCATTTGAGGTCCCTGACATAATCCTCGTGGGAAGAGGTCTCACATGGGATTTAAGTATCTATCTAGGACTAGTGCCAGGAATAAATGCCTAGCAGACAGACTCCACAGAGAGCAGTAGAACCACGGGGGCTGACCATGACATATCAAAAACTGCATTCTGAACCACAACTGGAAACGCAATCGGCACTCCACCATGTGCCTTGCACTCATTTGCAAGACAGCGTGGAACAAATATGATGATTTAGGAGCAGCGGCAGCATCCCTTCTGGTCTAAAGCTGAGATCAGTATCCGTTTCTCCCCCTTTAGGCCGAGTTATACCCTGAGGCCCCCAGATGACGTCCGCTGTCTGTCGTTGGATCAATGGGGTCAGATTTAGCAACACCAGGAGATGCCTCGCTGACCCATGAGGACACGGGTTCTTTTGGACACTCTGGTTTGCCCTTGGCCACTTCTGGGACTCCTCTGGCAAAAAGTTAGGAAGCCATAGCTGAAGAGAGCAGCGGTTCTAGGACACCAGGACATTACATAAGCAGTTCTGGAGTTGGGAAAGTCTGCCCCCGGGAATGCAAGGTAATGCTCTTACTTCCAGCTAAAAAACCCAATGGATATGCAGCATCTCCAAGAAAATTAGTTCCAGGGCATTAAAATCAATGTGAAGGGATTGGCCTGCTCTTCAACTCAGTTCAGTATCAAGCCATCTCTCCATCTGCCTGCCTGGGAAAGGGCCTGTTATAATCATTATTAAAACAACTGACTGCGTTTAAAGATCATAACCAGGACCGCACTAGAAGGAGATGATACAGACAAGAACAAAGCAGCTATGACATACCTTACGGCAAGTTAATATTATTGTGCTCATGTCTAAACCTACAAAATGATTAAAGCTAAACTGGACTGGACCAAAAAAACAAGCTTGAAAGTCACCATGACTATTTTGAACACCAAAAATGAAGAACTGTAGGTAATCCCAAGTAATGCACGATGCATGACAGTACAAAAAAAAAAAAAAAAAAAACCTGATCAGATGTATATTTTTTAATAAACAGAGGGCTCTTTTGGAGGGCTCTTTTGACTTTCAGCACATATACTGTCCCTGGTGTTTATTAAGGCAAGAATGACACCTGCTGGCTAACTAAATCAGAGCAGCCATAAAAGAATATTGCATGTTCTATCTAGCAGCTGTCTGACCTTTGGCACGTGTGGGTTGAACTCTACAGCTCTGTGGATGGCCTCCACTGCGTTCATCTCAGCTGTACTCAGGCCCCGCCTTGAAGCTGCTTCTGGGGAGAACCTACAGCAGGGAGACAGCCGCAGAGGGGAAGGAGGTTAGACTGCAGGACACGGAGTCATGGGTTCCACATCCAACATGGGTTCCAAGTCAACAACATCGGCAGTGTGGCTCCAATCGGGTGACTGCATTCCTCTGTGGGGATTCCAAAATGGGGACAACATACAATAGTTATACTCGATTGAAAATGTATTGTTAAAAAAAATAAAAAATTCTACTCGGGAGCAACTTACATGGCTAAAATTCCACTTTCTGCATTTGCCCAGCAGTATTTTCACTAAAGGGCTTCGGGTTACGTTCCTCACTCAGGAGTACAAAAGCTTCCTGTCACTGGAACCTGAGATATACTTTAATAAAAGAGACTGAAAACTATAAACTTCTTAGATGCGGGATAAATTTTTAAATAAATAAACACATTCCTGATTTGGTCCCAGCAAATAATAGCTCTTACATCACTAGGTTGTCTAATGTTATCTCCAGAACATTCAACTGAACTTATGGGACCCAACCAGTGAAATCAACAGAGAACTGGGCACATACTTATCTGAAACAGCTCTGGCTTTAAGCAGTGCAGATGTGTAGCATATAGTAGCTGATTTTGGTAAGCTGATATCTGGAACAGCAATAGAACAAACAAAAACTTATTGGAACAGTACAGCCACAACAATCAGGGAGACATAGGGCATAGGGCATACATTTGATTCGAATGCATTGGTTGACTGATTTCTCAAACTTCAACCTTGAGAAAAACCAATGGTACAGAAGAATAATTTCTATCTTGTAATAGTTCTTCAAAATTTTTCATACCATCATATTTTGCGAGGACAGCTTGTACATCAGCATAGGCTTGCATCTCTAGGAGAGCCTCTAATAGGTTTTCGTGGATATTTAACATGCCCAAGAGTGGGAATTCCTTCATTAACTGCAAAACAGAGATTAAACATGACAATGAAAAACTACAGGGATATGTCTCAAACCATATCATTGTTCAGCTAATGTGCTTATCCAGAAAAACCCCACACATGATGCCCTGATTTCCACTTATTTTGACTCACATCCCAGTGACTCACATCTCTCATCATTTTCACCGCCTCTTTGACTCTCCCCAGTTTGCGTGCGCACATTGCTAACCTACGCTTGATGTAGACCAGCAAATTGGTATCTTTGCCAGCTGTGGAGAACAAAGATAATATTAGCATTTGACATCATAAAGGTCTCTGTTTAAGGCATGTTGAACTTTGCTTAACCATGTAAAAACATGGAATTAAGATGTCAGATTCATAAATTAAGTGTCCTATTTCCGCAGTGTTCATTGACAATACTGGTGTAAAGAAGCCAGAGGCCACTATTCTCCATTGGGATAATGCAGTGGAGTCACTATGGTCCAGCAAGCTATAGTGTGTCCACTGGTGCTGTCCTTGGTACTAAAAAAGTTTCAGGTGCTTGCTCCTACAGTGGAGTGGACAGGTGTGGCCTTACCGCTCTTCAGAGCCTGCTTGAAAAGACGCTCAGCCTCTGTGATGGTGGTGGCTTCTTCCTCAGCAAGGAGCACATACGCTGAGGCACACCTGCAGAGCAAAGCTGCATGACTGCACAGTGAAATGGCAGAATTCAACTATTTGCTTTATTACGAGGGGAGATCTAGATGTCGAGAAATGGGAAAACTACCATATTTACTGTACATAAAGAGAGGAAAATAAAACCATGTGCTAACACAAAAATGTGATGTCGATTAAGAAGACAAAACCATAACACTCATTAAAATGGTTAGAATAGCAGATTGATATGGCATTTACCGATTACCGATTTGGGCACTTATTTTTAAGTCATCACAAACATGCATAAACAAGGGCCGGCAGATAACCACTGTGCGTGCGCTTGCATGTACGAGGTGACGGAAAACTCACTCATTGTTAAGCTCAATGGCCTGATATGCTGCTTTAATCCGGGCATGGGGATTCCTCTCCCTCCATGCTTTCTGCATTACTACAAAAGCAAAAGCAACCATGTGAATGGGAAAAATCACAACAATGGCAATATGTACATCGTGGCATTAGAGAGCTCATTTAAGTACGTTGTGGGATTTTTTTGGAAAATCTTTTTGATAGATACATGTAACCAAATGCCAATCCTGAGTTTAACGTTATCATATTCATAGTATATCCCTCTGTTTGCCATGGTTCTACGTTTAAAGACCTGAAAAAGACTGCCTGAATGTATTCCCTGGGTAAAACAAAACTTATTTTCTTTAACATACATTTCCATGTAGAATTACACCTTTAATTCAAAATGTGGCCATTCCGGGCAGAGGTGAACAGTTTCAGACAGACTCATCAGAAGCGTAGATTAACAGTGATGATCAGGAGGACATGTTCCCATTAGGGTAATGGCTTTTCATCAGGGAAGCTGGAGCCTACAGGGGGGAGGGTATGCTAACAGGCGGGTCAAGAACACACTCTATTGAATTCCATGACAAGTTAATCCCTTGGCCAGCGGCCTGGTAATTACATCCTTCAGCCTGGGTGCTTCCTTTCATTACCACGTGAACCCGGCTTCCCATGGCCTCCACTGACTTGGGGAAAAGCCTACAACTTTATTAGGGGGTTAAAAATACCAGAAACATGCTTTTTAATGATACTCCCCAAATTTCTCTCTATCACGTTTGAAGCAAATATTCCTTTAAAGATAAGCATAAATTGTCAGTTTTCTTCTGTACATATGAGAAATACCTTGTAATTGAAAATAATTTAAATTAGGTGGTTTTCCTGCATTTTTCAAATCGGATTATAAACATTTTTGCTTTACCTTCTTTAAATATGTAGATGTACATACAATTGCAAAGTTTCCAACAGATCCAGTTTCCACAGTACTGAAGGGCCTCCATCATTTCACACAGAAAGTATAGTAACAATGTCCCGAAATGCAAAGCAATTCAATTAACATCTCTCTGATTGACCACAAGCCAAAATTAAAAAATGTTTTTAAATCAGATAACATCCTTGTGTAACTGCCCAGCTACAGAGCTCACTCAGGTTTAGAATTTAATTTGGGGTGGGGTCCCTCCAAACAATGCTGGTTGTCTTTGAGCTGGGTCAGAAACATGCAGCAAAGGGAAAGGGATCTTGACACCTTGCAAAAAACGTCCATCAAAAACTCACACAGAGAAAATATTCCAACAATGCATATTTGTACATGCGCTTCACATCATTGAGGCCGGCTACAACGCTAAACTTCATTAAGCAGAATCATTTTCAATATCTTTGATGGTCTTTTATCTGGAAAATGCCATCTGTACAGCGCTCTTGACTATCACATTGGAAAAGTGGGCTATATAAAATAAAATTTAAATTGACCGATAGATCTTTCAAAGAGAATCAAACACAAGAATAGCCTACAAATGTTGCCTTCTCTGTAACAAAGTTTAATACTAACTAACATGAATGTCATTGCTACCAAAGACCGGAATGTTTAGCTAGAGCTCCACCAGCCAGTCACACAGAAATCGCTAATATATAATACTGAATATTAAAAGTCATGTTAAAGTTCACATTGAAATTAGGCCACTACCACAAAAATCGAATAGGGTCTATGTATTCATCAAATATATAATTTTACAAAAACAAAACCTGTCAAATGATTCTTGAGACGTCGCGAGTTCCCAAATTTCTCTTAATACATTTTTTTTTTTTTTAATAAGACCATCAGACATTTTGTGGTGTTATATTATGAATGTGCTGGCAAAAGTATTAAAATAGACAGCATTGGCTTTTTCTTCAAATACTACCACTATCTCAAGTTGTTGATGTTGAGAAGAATTTTAATAATCATGGAACTTGATGTGAGCCTTCAAATCCTAGTGTATCCTAGTATCCCTGACATGAAAAAAAACAGCATAGCTATTATATTACATGTATAAAAATATTTCAGTAAGTATGCAAAAAAATATATAACTCTTGTAATAAAATAACAGAATGATAAACAAAAATATAGCAGCAAGCTTATTTGGGGGATTGGGTTGAAGCAGCAGTGGCAATTAGTCCATTGAAGCCATCCTGTGGAACCAAGTTACTGAAGTGAATTTTTTTGCATCCTTAATGCCAAGTTTCATACTGGACAGCCAAAGTTGAAGCTAATGTGAAAGGCCTGCCTTTCGGCCATCTTTTGATGTCGCATCTTTTCCTTCACAATTTAACATTGGCCCAAATGTAAAGCGTACAAATCATACTAACACACTACGTGAAGAAGTGTTTTCAGGATTTTGGGAAGTGACCTCACGGAATGTAGAATTTTAGGATCTTTTCCCAAACAATCCAAAAAACTATCGATAAAATAGTGATTATACCAGATACAGAGTAACTTAAAAATAAAACAAAACATCTTAAGTGAACAGTAATGAAAACAACTATGTTATAGGAATTAAACGGAAACAAAAATAAATAGATTTAGTGTCACAGGCTCACACATGAATCTTCTGATACGAATTCTCAGCTGTGTCCCAGTAAACACAGACCACGTGATGACTGATACTAGGTAGACAGGCAACAGGATCAATTTATAGAGATTTTTTATACCCCTCTATTGATTTTTGCCTTATTACAACACAATTTCTGTTAAACCACCTAGGACTTCATGATTAATATTCTCTATCTGGAATTTACAGAGACAGGTGTATTTGATCTAAAATCATGTGAACCACTTATGGAATCGATCACAGACTGATTGTGTGAATTTCAAAGATGCAATAAATTAGCATATTAAAGAGTGTTATAGCAAAGGGGGTTAATATCTAAAATTTTAAAATGTATATTTTTCAATTAAATATGGAATCTCAAATTATTTAATAACCGTTTTTAGTATTTTTACGGTAAATGTGCTAACGAATTTTGGCATGTTGTTAAGACTTCCACCACCACACATGGGGAGAGTGAGTTAGTATGATTAGTGTATTCCAATCCTAGATGTTTTCAAGCCAACAGGAGGACAGGCGGGTCCCTCTCTTTAGGACCGTCAGCCTGCAGGTGCCCAGGAAGCCAATAGGAGGCACTCGGTAGTGATGAGCCAAGAGAAGCCTTGTTGATTTCAGACATCCCAGCCCGGGCGGCGTTATGCCAACTATGCTCTCCTGGTAACAATCGGGCTCAGTGTCCACTCAGGCGAGCGCCTTCCCTGACTAGTGAAGTTCAGGTTTTTAATTGGGCTGTTTATTCACTTACTTTTTTAAATTACAAACTGAAAAGTGAGAAAAGGTTTTGTAGACCAAAGGGGAAAAACTGTTTAAAACTATCTATTTTTTTAACAAGGGGGTGAATACTTCCTTTAAGCATTTTTAAGTAAGGGGAAAAAAATACTAACCTGCATCCTCTGGTTTAAGTTGATGTGTGTCACAGGTAAAAAAGGTCTGATGATCCTGTGCGGACAGATTCATGTCGTAGTATGTCAGAGGCTCTTTTCCTGTGACCCAGGTATACCTTGGAACAGCACAAAATACAAAGTGGAAAAAGGGTAAGCTATTGTAGGTATTATTTATTAGGTCAGGCCTTGTTATACAATTTTAAGCAAGGTGAAAGACATTTCTTCCAGGTTTCTTTTCAAGCTGCTACCCTTTATTTTTAGAGCAACGGAATCTAAATAGGGGGAGAAAAATAAAAATGTACTATATAGGCTTCTTAATTTTCTCTCAAAATACAATGGTCCCACTTATCCATCGACCACACTGCCCACATAACGCAGGTGGCTGCTAGGGAGAGGAAGCTCCAATATTGAATACAAATTAGCAGCTCATAGGAAACAGTGATGAATTGCCGTGACCAATCCTGATGCATCAGAGGGTTCTTAATAATAATAGACAAATACAAAATAAAATGTGAAAAAGGTGGACTTATTTGCTATTATGTTCAGCTATTGTCAGCTAAGTCCAAGATTTCCATTATAATCATATAAACCGAACTATAGTGCAGTGAAAGTACATAAACTACAATAATAATAAAGAACAAGAAGTATATTTGTATCTCCAAAATGTTGAACCCACTTCCAGAAGAACTATAAAGTTGAAATTTGGCACAAATGAAACTTTGAGATTCTGAATCACTACTCGCGATCTAACACAGCAAAGTGCCTGAAACAGAAGGTGAAACCAAAACAACTGACGCACATAGTTCGTACCCTTGAAGAGCTGATCACCAAAGTTTACCCCAATATGTTCAAGTTGAACCTGCAAACCTAGATGTGGATTTGCGAACAAGCAATTTAAATACTGAATAATGGCACCACCGCGGCCATCAGCGAGTAACTGCTACGCTATTTCCCCAGTGAGGAGAGGACATACGAGTCAGAGGACAATGCAATGAATGATGAAGACTACCCTGTGGAATTCCTTAACTCTCTCAACCCTACAGGAATGCTTCCTCACAAACTGATGCTGAAGAATAGAGCCCCTATTATGTTTTTGTGGAGCCTTAATGCCTCACAACTCTGCGACGGAACCTTACTGCAAATGGCTATCCACGAGGCCACCAAACGCAAAATATGTTGTAAAATAGTGTCTTCATAGCACTCATGCGATCACCATTAATAAGGCTCAGGGGCACTACAAAGTGCCCAGGATCAACTTGAGTTTGCGACTACTGTTAGAGACTTTTTTTTATTGTCCGCGTTAGCCACAAGCTGTGTATTGAGGATTGCTGTTAGCTGACCAAGCATAACAGTAGTAGGTGTCATGGTGAATCTTGTTTTACGAGTTTTCATACCTGCTATATTCTGATCCTCTGAATAAGTTCAACGGGTTCCTCCATACTTTGCACTCTGAAAAAGACAAACAATGCAACGGCAATGGAATTTCATACAAAAGACTTACAGACAAGTAGAGAAACCATTCTTTGTTTCAGTGAAAGTTGCAAAATCTGCCAAAATTTCATAGGCTTATTTAACCACTATATTTCAGCAACCGGGTCCCTTCACCGCCTCACATGAGGTATAGCCTCCAACAAGGGAAACGATTAGCAATTCTCTTAACACTTATAAGAGTAACTTATACTCCAAATTTAAAGCTAGACTAGCAAAACTTGTTTGACATATTATAT